>JAVTVY010037392.1:0-17198 GCA_036873755.1 Hanleya hanleyi
ACCTCGTACCACACTTCATTGGCTCGCACGTTGTACCACAAGTAAGGGTATTGGATATCCACGAGGCCACATTCCCAGCGCCCAGGTAAATGCAACGGTTGCGGTAACTGGGTCACGTACTTGGCCAAGGTGTTGTCAGGAAACATCCAGCGAACTGTTACTGGGTAGGGTGAGGTAAAACATGGCGACTGAGCTGTCCTGCTGCTGCTGTTGGTTTTAATAGGTGTTCCAGGCCTTGAGCGGTTGTGTTCGGCGTCGTGTTCGTCGCGTTGACTTGCTACGTGTCACGGCTCTGGAGATGTGGGGTGTCCTCATCGAGGGTGGTTTTTTAAAGGTCTGAAAAGAAGGTGCCCGTTGTGGTGGTGGAGTTTTGGGGGGTGACTCCGGTTCCCATTCGGCTTCCCAAGAAGGTAGTGGGCCACTCGGCGATTGCTGGGTTCGCTGCATAAAGGCCCAGCGGTGGGGGTTCCCCACCAATTCCTGTGGTACATGCATGTCTTCCAAGGCTTGAGCGAAGACCTCCCATCCTCGAGGATCCGTGTGCGACCTGCGTTAGCGCATCAGGTCATTCACTAAATCCGTCATGTGGGTGCCGGGAACCAACTGATTCTGTACCAGGAGTTCGCCTTTATCATTCCAAGTCATGTTAGGTTCTGTTTCATCCGTTGTAATACCAGGCCAGCTTGTTTCTTGAACGATGCAGGTACACTCTTCAGCAATTCGTCTTCCACCCACTGTGGGGCTGTGGGTGGTACCCCTGGTAACGGCGGCTGTTGGAGCGGTACTGAGGTCGGCGGTGTGTCACGTGGTGGTGGTGGTGGTGGTGGGGTAGAGAGGGTTTTGTATTGGTCCATGAACGTCATGTACCGTTGTAGCGTCTCATTGTACCGTTGTACTTTCTCACTGTCGCTTAACCCCGGTCTCTGTAAGATCTGTTGCATCTCTTCATCGAGGGTGTTTATGGTCTTCACCGTAGGTGGGACAGGGTAGGGCGATTGGAGGTTTTGAAGGAACCGTGGTTCGACGAGGACCATTTTTTTCGTGTGGTTCATTGTCGGCCGAAGAGTCCACCCAATACTGGACCCAACACGGAAGCGGCCAACGGTGCTAAGATGGCCCCGAGAAAGCCGCCTTTCTGTAACACCTTTTTCTTTTGTGTTTGAGGGACTCGCTTCTGGACTAAGGTTCGGAGACCTGTCTTATGCTTGGTCAACTTGGTCTTCTGAGCCGGAGTCAGTGGTACGTTGCCTTTTAACAGGTTGTACCCGATCTCGCACAGACAGCGTACAAGGTCAGGGTCCGCATCACGTACAATGGTTCGGACCAACTCGGGTGGGGCCGTCTTCAATACACGGAGCGTGGGAGCGTGCTTCCGTACTCGCGCAGACATCATGTACAACTAATGCTAGAACCCCACAACTCTGCCCTTTTTATCTACTTCAGAGACAAAGTCAACCATGCTGTGGTATTCATTCTTTTTATTATCCCCATCATCAAACACACACTCCAGCTGGGGGAGCCACTGTGGGTGTGCTTACATTATTTTTGAATGTACACGTGGTGGGCCTCTCCGGGAAAGATGCCGGTCCGTAGTCGAAGGTGGTCGGGGGTGGCTTGCTTGAGGTCGAAGAGCATATACCCGTGCTGAGGGGTTGTGGCATCTTTAAAGGCTTCCAACGCAAACGGTGTGCGGCCGGGATACATCTGTCTCGCCAGGTGCAGCAGTTGAGTGGTATCTCTCGGGTTTTTGAAGACCACCAGGTAGTGGGCATTTAAGCTGATGTTCCTATGTTCTTTGTTTTTACTGAACAGATTCTGCACAATGTAGATGATGCTGAGCCGTCGATGGTGGCTGCCTTTGGTAAAGAGTTGGGTGACCCGCGCATCCGTCTCCGCCATGAGATCATCCAGAACCACCAAGGTGTCGGGTTCCAAATCGGCGAAGTTGGGTAGGCCTTCCACGAACGTGATGTGGGGCATTGCTGCATACGCTACCTGCCATTCTCCGTAACACCACATGACTCGGGCAATGGGTGAGGTGATCATGCTGTCGGCGTGTTGAAGGAGCTTCCGGACGAAGTGCGTTTTGCCGGAACCCGTCGGTCCTGCGATGACGCAAGTGAAGGGATGCTGCCACCGAGGGTCCATGGTTCGAGGTGTAACCGTTGTCGTGGTAACCTGCTCTTGTAAATTTGGTACGAGTGAACTGGAGTGGTGGTGGGTACAACGTCGGTCGTCGTTGTCTGTTCACTGCGAGTGATGATGGTGGTGGGTACAACGTCGGTCGTCGTTGTCTGTTCACTGATAGGGATGAAATCCGGTGGGTCTTCACACGTAGTGGGTGTACTTGGTGTAGATGTGGAGCTTGGTGTGGAGCTCGACGTGGCTTGTACACGGGGTGTGGTGGTGACTGGGCTCGATACGGGGTTGACTCGTGCTATCTGTAGACCGGTTTCACTGGTGGCTGGTGTTCTCAGTTGGTTAAGTAACGTGCTGACATAGGCTACGTCGTAAAACACACCTCCGTACAACACACTCAGCAGGGTTAGCAGTATCACCACAAAGTCCACTTGCGCTTTGCGCGTTTTGGGAGACGCTGTGTTCAGAGGCAGCTGCTGTTTGTCCATAGCATTGTGGTCGGACGTGGAATGAAGGATGACGGCAGTGGTGTCTGGCTTTATAGTCTTTTCACCTGCTTGGCAGCGACCCAGGAATTGAAGGAACTGGGCCAGCCTTGCCATTTGACGAAATGAAACAGTTTGCCACGTCCACGTTCCGTTTTCAAAATCTGCTCCACCGTGTATTAGTCTTGCTTTTTTTTTACGACAGGCTGTAATTCCGTCTCGTAAAACGTCCCTAGCAACGGTTCCCCTTGAAGATCTTCCAGTTCATAGACTCGCTGCTGTCGGGGTAGGCGCCGTTTAATCAGGATGTGCTCATCGCTCCAGTTGGGCAAGTAACTTTTCTCACTTTGACTTTACTGATCCGTACAGGGTCCCCGACCTTGAACACCGCCTTCGTCGTTCGCTGCGATTGTCTGGGGTACAAGACACGCCGGACTTGGGCTTCATTGCGTTGGGTCACGGTAATGGGGGCTCTCTCTATACTCCGATGATAGGCTCGATTGTAACCACTCACAAGTTTCGGGAGAACATCGATGTACCGCCTTGTATTCTTATAGGTGAAATATTTATACATGCGGCCTTTGAATGTCCTGTTGAACCTTTCCACCACGGAAGCCTTGGTCTCGTTGTACGTATGGAAGAAAACACCTTCTGGGCTTTCAGAAACTGTTGGAACGGTCTGTTGAGGAATTCCGTGCCTTCGTCGGTTTGCAAATACAAAGGTTTGCGCCCGGTCTTGAAGATGTCTTTGAACGCCGCTATGAGATTCGCCCCGTTTTCGTCCGGATGGGCACCACCCACGCATACTTGGATAGGATATCGATGCACGTCAAGATATACCGATTCCCATCGTTGTGTTTGGCAAAGGCGCTCATATCGACCAAATCCGCTTGCCACTGGGCATCTATTCCTCCCACGATGACCCGGTTCCGTAGAAAATGGCGACGGACAGATCGATGTAAGGTATAGTTGTCTTGTTTTCTTAACCAATCTCGGACTTGGGCACGTTGTATCCCCTGGGGTTTGGTCGCTCGATAGAGAGCCGACAATGCACTATAGGCCGCCGGACTGTCGGGACTGTACTATAAGTTATCCAACACCTTCTCCCAGCGCTTCATGGTGACAAATGATGATGGACCCTGGCTCTATCGTTTATTTATAACGGGTATATCTTGGGCCGGAGTTTCTTTCTGATTTTCTTCGTTGGCTTCCACAGTGTCCATGGTAAATGACCAGTCCAACTCGTCTGACGACCGCTTGATAAACACTTGATCCACATCTACTACGGCATCTTCCAATGCAGACCATAGATCAGGGTGAAGGATAAAATGCACTGTACCCCCATCTAGCCGAGCCAGTTGAGCAAAGAAAGGGCCGCGTCGGATGTATACATGGTGACACAAGTGGATGAGGTCGCCGTCCAGTTCACCAGACAACACCCGTTTGAATTTGGTCCAGCCCTCTCGGGACAGACGAATGTGAGCCGGGCACGGTTGTATAGGGTCTGCATCACAGATGTCTCCCACCTCCTCCATGATATCGACCTTATCCGCATACACGTGGAGGAAAACCTCAGGGGTCAAGCTGAGATACGCCAGTATTATATGCTTCGCCATGGTCAGTACGTGAATGGTACCAGATTTGACTGTCTCTCGTATTTATAGGGAGAACCCCGTGAGATCAAAGGATCAGGTGGTCAAAGTCTAGCCGGGTAATCAATGGCATCGTCGTCTGGTTCATGGCTAGACATTTGTTCATTGGGTTCTGCCGCTGCTTCTCTCAGGGCACGAGCCCACTCCAACTCGTCTGATGACCGCTCGTCCGGTGTAAACAGCTGGTCCACGATAGGCACCACTTTCTCGAAGGCTGTCCACAGATCGGGGTCTAGGGTGAAGCCTCGCGTCGGGTCTTGGTAGCGGCCCAGGCGTGGGAAGAAGGGTCCACGGTATACGTAGATGGCATTGTCTATGTGGATGAGGTGTCTATCGAGCTCGCCGCTCAACACCCGTTTAAATTTGGTCCAGCCGTCACGGTGTAGCGTAACCGTATTCGATACGGTCTCAGCGGGCGACCAGCAAACATCTCCATGGTCTTCCACGAGGGTGACTTCATCTTCATAGACGTGTAACCCCACCCGGGGTGTAAGGGGAAGGATGGCTCGTAGGACTGGTGACATGCTTGATCCAATGACGAACGGTGAATGACACACACTCTGTCTGACCCTCGTATTTATGGTGAGGTCCCACTGTCAATACCACAGCGCCAGGATCAATAGGGCACAGACTATTGTGAGGCCAACCAGCCGTCGCTGGTTCCGGCGTGAGCGCTCGTGGTCCATAGCCCGAGCATCAAGGATGGCTGTCATAGTCCAGTAGTGGTGAGTGATGGCACACCTCTCCATCGAGTGCACTCTGTCGAGGACCGCTTCTGTGATCTCGTTCAGGATCTGGCGTCGCCCCTCGTTGTCGTCGCCATCTGCAAACATGGACCGGACAACTGCTCGGTAACCCGTGAGTGAATTAACCAGGGTGGCATGCTGTAAAGTGCGAGTCGCATAGGGCTGGATCTCCGTCATGGCTCTGCAACCGTAGAAATGAAGGTGTAGGATCCAGAGAGACGTGTTTTATAGACCATGTCACCAATCCTTTTATTATGCGTGAACATCATAGGAATGCATGTACTGACCTGTCTGTGGGGTTTTTGCACAATGTCGTTCACCTTCGTGTCTTTTCGGGTACGTCCGTGTCTTTTCGGTAAAGTCCGTGTCTTTTCGGTAAAGTCCGTGTCTTTTCGGTAAAGTCCGTGTCTTTTCGGTAACGTCCGTGTCTTTTCGGTAACGTCCGTATCTTTTCGGGTATATAGGAGGGTCTTGAGGGGGGCGACTGTATGTGACGTGTTGTATGTGTTTTTCTCGGCGACGTCCGTGTCTATCATCCGGGCACATCACGTCTGTGCCTGCATTGGGGCATGAATGAGGGTCTTCATGCGCGCGCGCGCTTACATCTCTCGGTACGCCACATCTTCACCGAAAAGACACGGAGGTGAACGCCATTCTTAACCCCACAGATCCCCTCCCACGGACCTGACCGAAGAGTGTCGGAGGTGAACGCCATTGTGGGGAAAAACCCCAGTACATGACACGGAGAGACACAGACAAGTCTAGACATGTCCAAAGGTCACGCCCCATTCACCCAAACCGGAAGTGACGTCACCCACTTGCGCAGACCCATCAAACCACGTGAATGTTAGTACAGGTGGATATTCCCCCACATATGATTCACATTGATACCTCACTCGACAAAATAGGCCCATTAGGGGCCCACATAGACCCAAGCACGTCTATTTCCATACACTTTGGCTACCGCGCATGCGCAGAATGGCCCTATTTCTACCCCACATTCACGCCATCAGGTGCTCCATTACATAGGCTTCACATTGATACCTCACACGACCATTCGAACCGTGAATAGCCCATCTCTAACCCAAACTCACCCACACACCCCTCCAAAAATGCCTGCTTTCTATACTACGGCCAGGCTGCGCATGCGCAGACTATTGACAACGTACGAACCATTAGTGTAGTCAAGTGCTCCTGCATGAGAGCTTCAAAATAAGACCTCATACGACACCATTGGACCACCAGGGACTCACCTAGACTCAAACACGTCCACCCAGTATGGATTTATACATACATTGGGCTTATACCCCAGTATATGGGTCTATATGGGGCTATAGACAGACCTCGAACTTTTTTCAAAAATTTCACCGTTTCGTGCCGGGACACTTCCTATCATGTTTGTCTTGACGAGACTAAGAAAACAAATCCAAACAACCATACCGCAAATGTATAGAAGTAGGTTTCCCAGTGGGACTAACATTGGACCTATACCTCCATAACCCGTATATGGGTCTATATGGGGCGAAAGATAGACCTCGACCTTTTTTCAAAAATTTCACCGTTTCGTGCCGGGACACTTCCTATCATGTTTGTCTTGACGAGACTAAGAAAACAAATCCAAACAACCATACCGCAGATGTCTAGAAGTAGGTTTCCCAGTGGGACAAACATTGGTCCTATACCCCCATAACCCGTATATGGGACTATATGGGTCTCCCTGAACTTTTTCCAAAAATTTCAACGATTCGCTCCGCGACACTTCCTATCATGTTTGTCTTGACGAGACTAAGAAAACGAGACCCCACAACCTATGCCGCAAATGTCTAGAAGTAGGTTTCCCAGTGGGACGAACATTGATCCTATACCCCTAGTATGGGACTATATGGGTCTCCCTGAACTTTTTTCAAAAATTTCAACGATTCGCTCCGCGACACTTCCTATCATGTTTGTCTTGACGAGGCTAAGAAAACGAGACCCCACAACCTATACCGCAAATGTCGAGAAGTAGGTTTCCCAGGATGGTCCTATACCCCCCATACCCCATATAGGCATTTTCCCGTAATTTAGGATAAAGTCCGTGTTCCGTATTTTTTCAGGAAAAATTTTACATACACCCACCCTGGAACTAGGGGGAGATAACTCTATTGATAGGCAAGCCCCGTTAAGCCCGGTGACCTATATACCCCCCATACCCCATATAGGCATTTTTCCGGATTTTAGGAGTAAAGTCCGTGTTCCGTTTTTTTTTCAGGAAAAATTTTACATGCACCCACCCATGACTGGATGCCCCTTCACATAGGCTTCACATTGATACCTCATACAACTCCATCGGCCCATTAGGGGCTCCCATAGATCCCAAAACGTCTATTACCATACCCTTTGTCTACTGCGCATGCGCAGAATGAGGTCAGTTCCACGTCACACTCATCCCCTCGGATGCTCCTTCACGAATGCTTCACATTGATACCTCATACGACTCCATCGGACCACTAGTGGCCCACCTAGACCCCAAAACGTCTAGCGGGACCCATACCGGGTCCAGTTTTCGACACTAGATGACCACATTCCGACAAAATGGCCAGTTTTCGACACCGGACGTGCCGCCATCTTGAACCAGAAGGCAGACGCCGCCGCAGAACACTCCTGCGCACATCTCCTCATTAGTCCGAGTTGTCTCCCTTGCGTCCAGATTGTATAGATGGCGCTACCCATAAACCGGAAGTGACGTCATTTTTACATCCGGGTGAAATAGGCGTGGATCGGTCTTTACACTACTACTAATGTAGCAAATGCTACTAGGCGTGATATGTATACGCCATATGCAGGTTCCACTGGAATATTACTGTCCAAAAGGGATAGTTTACGATGTCGAAATTATAATGATCTCTCTTGTCGTAAAGTCGACGAGAGAGAAAGCCCGTTTCATTTTTATAGCGATATTGGTCTAGATATGATGTACCTGTAGGGCTATCTGTAGTTTCCTTCAAATCCAGTGTAGGCTGATATATATTCCTCACTGCATCATATCTATATAGCATTTGGCGATTGAGAAGGAACGCGCTTTGAAATGCTCGGTTTTTCAAAGCGTCTGCACATAGTCCTATCAATGTAGGTCAGCCAAAGGGGGTGCACAATTAGTACCCATTGAAAGACTTGTACGCTGTTGATATATTTTGTTGCCAAATTTCACATAGATATTTCAAGGAACTCTATAAACAAAGAAACATCCCATGAATGATATCTCTTGTATGTAGTGGAGGTAAAGAATGCTTTGTGAATTCTGACTTTAATATATCGGCGATCAGTGTTCTTGAACAGATAATATTAAATAATTAAGACGATCAATCAGATGCTGATGAGGGATTGTAGTATTGAATGACAAGACCACACGGACCCTAGCACCAACCTTGCTCTTGGTGAGGTCCAGCCAATGAGGGAGCACTAGGTTCAACTTTTTCTTGCTTTGACCTCTCAATAACGTAGGCCTATATTTCCAGTGCAGTGACTTCAATGGTCTTTTGTGACCTGCAGGTTAGAATGAAGCTATATTTTCCCAAGTTGAACAGACTGGATCTCTATCAGACTGGATCTCTACTTCACAGTAGGAGAACTACAACGAACAGCGCATTAACAGTTGCGGTTTCTCAACCGCTTGCGCATACTTTGCGCAAACGTTCAACTATTAATTTTTTTTTCATTATAAATAAGTATATATTGTGTAAGAGCAAGTTCATGCGTCTCACTAATATCTAAAGATTAGAAATTGATGAAATTTTAAAGTGAACGATATACTGGTCTGGCAAAATAGTGCTTAAGCTGAGAGAACAAGGCATGTCATATGTCAATGTCTTTGGAAGATTGGATAACAATGTACAAGGCAGGCAGACGATTTTGCTGTACGCGATTGATCATCTTGATGTTTTTTGTTGTTTTATAAGTAAAATCATATGCTTGAGAAGATCCTTTGTGAGATTCTAAAAAAACCCGGTTCAGTCGCGAGTAAACCAAGGCTGGCTCGTCAAGTCACCTGTCAAGTGGCTTGTCCATTGGCGTTCTTTGATCATTTTTAAGCACTTAGGCGGATGCACTTAGGCGGATTTACTGATGTAGTTCGCTGTTTTATGCTGAGATAGGCTTTAGATTCAGATCACAAATTCAATATAGCCAGAACTTTTTCATGAAGAAGTTTCGAGTCTATAATTGGGGGAAAAAACTTGCGTAAAATGTCTGCACTGTTCTGCATTGATGTACATGTCTAACGGTGCTGCTATCCTCAAGCCTGTATCACTGACAAACATTTTGCCTCTTAATGATGATCGAGAATAAGTCCTTTCCTCCACTACATTAGCGGCTAAACCCATAATTTGTGATCTGTTCTAATAGTCTAATTTCGTTAATTTTGTAGGACCACATCAAAGCACTAAAGTGTCTAGCACGTGTCTATTACGACATGAATTAGCTCGACTACATCCAATATACCCTCAGAATAGAAGTATCAATCTCAATAAACTGAGATATTTGATACATGTTCTTTTTTAGTTACTGAGACTGCCTGGTCTATAAACTGACCGGCTAATTGCAACAGCCGCGGATAGACTGATACGTGACCACACATTTTTTCGCAGTTCTTTCAGTTGATGGATAATTTTTATATTTCTCCATGCGCCTCGTATCCCATATTCTCCGTACAAGCCTCCTTAGGGAAACACGTCTCCTAGACTTGATTTAGCTGTGTCTGTAGTCCTAAACATTATTTTTGAGCATGTCAGTTATCATTGCTTTCTATACAGACTTTTACAGTGGCGCTTGATCCCTCATTAATGAAGAGCACATCAGAGCCTTGATGGTTCGAACTTGTCGTTCTCTTTGATGGCACTGTGGCGTATAGTAAAGCACGTACAAACATTTATCTTTGTCACGAACAAACAAGCGCGAAGACGGTGAATCAGGCTGTGAATGTGGAATCACCCATGTGTATGGAGGGAGGGGATTAGAAGTGACTTTCCGAAACGGCAACACTATTGTATAATGTTATATTCTGTCAAAGTATACGTTAGCCTGAGGAACAGTTTTTACCCCTCGGCCATTTTGGCCTCGGGGTATTGTCGTCGCCATGTACGTCCGTCCGTCCGTCCGTACGTCCGTCCGTCCGTTAACGCATTTTAGGCAAAACCGCTTAAGACACAACCACCAAATTTTCAACACTTATTTATCTAGTGCTGAGTCAGACGCCTATCGAAAGTTGTTCCCCTCGGCCCATATTTTACAGAGTTATGCCCCTTTACAGATATATTAATTTCTATTTCTGTCCTATATGCCTGAATGTAACCAACTATATCTGCAGAACTGTGTTCGGTATAGCTACTATATTTTCAACACTTATTTATCTAGTGCCGAGTCAGACACCTATCGAAAGGGGCTCCCCTCGGCCCATATTTTACAGAGTTATGCCCCTTTACAGATATATTAATTTCTATTTCTGTCCTATATGCCTGAATGTAACCAACTATATATGCAGACCTGTGTTCGATATAGCTACTTTATTTTGGAAACTCATTTATATTGTTGTATTCTACAAGCCAACAAAGGATTACTCGCCGCGGTTTATGGAGTTATGCCCCTTTTGGATGTAATAATCTCCGATTTTGTTACCTGTAGCTGAATGCATGTAAGTAGTATATAAAAACCCGATTCCCTACTATTTATGCAAATGAGATGAATTTGTGGAGCATGTGTGGAGCTCTCGTCCAATCAGAACCGAGTATTCGTCTGACCTTTGGAGATGCCCCGCCCACTTGACCTCAGAAATTTGCATATGACCTCTGTGACGTCACATTACCTTTTTATTCATCCGCGGTGATGCGGTCATGTCTGGCGGTGATGCGGTCGCCTCCGCGGAGAAAAAGTAGTCCCTAGACTGGAAATACGCTGCATGGTCCGATGGGGTCGAGTGAGGTATGACAGTGAAGGTTATCGGTTGGTGTGAATGAGGCGTGACCTTTGGACATGTATAGACTTGTTTGTCTGGGGTTTTTCCCCATGCCGTCATTGACTCCCAAACTGGTGGTGGTCAAAATGGCGGCATCGAGTGAGAGATCAAGGCATGTCCTGACTTGTTCTGGGTTGTACAGTTCTGCCATGCGGAGGATGGGTACTAGTATTTCGCTGACGTCCTAGTAATAAACATAATCTATAGGTGTTGTACCATGTTAATAGGATCAGTCTAGCATCTGTACCACCCTAGGGTCGAGTGTTTATTGTCCCGTGTATCTCCGCAAGAAAACAACAAACAAAATGGCGGCTCCAGGATGGTGTAGGGACGCCCTTTCCACAACACGGCGTCGACCGTAGCGCCATCTGCACACATTGACGCAAGGGAGACAACTCGTGTGGCCTAACGGTATGGAAATAGACGTGTTGGAGCTAGGGGAGCCCCTAATGGTCCAATGGAGTCATATGAGGTATCAATGTGAAGCATTCATGAAGGGGCATCTGATGGGCTGGGTGTGGAGTTGAAATATCGGCATTCTGCGCATGCGCGGTGGCCGAAGGGTATGGACATAGCCGTTTTGGAGCTAGGGGAGCCCCTAATGGTCCAATGGAGTCATATGAGGTATCCATGTGAAGCATTAATGAAGGGGCATCTGATGGGCTGGGTGTGGGGTTGAAATATCGTCATTCTGCGCATGCGCGGTGGCCAAAGGGTATGAAAATAGCCATTTTGGAGCTAGGGGAGCCCCTAATGGTCCAATGGGGTCGAGTGAGGTATCAAAGTGAAGTGTATTTCAAGCATGGGTGGGTGCATGTAAAATTTTTCCTGAAAAAAAAAATACGGAACACGGACTTTATCGAAAAATCCGGGAAAATGCCTATATAGGTCGCCGGGCTTAACGGGGCTTGCCTATCAATAGAGTTATCTCCCCCTAGTTCCAGGGTGGGTGTATGTAAAATTTTTCCTGAAAAAATACGGAAAACGGACTTTATCCTAAATTACGGCAAAATGCCTATATGGGGTATGGGAGGTATAGGATCAATGTTTGTTCCCCTGGGAAACCTACTTCTCGACATTTGCGGTATGGGTTGTGGGGTCGCGTTTTCTTAGTCTCGTCAATTTGAACATGATAGGAAGTGTTCCGGCACGAATCGGTGAAATTTTTGAAAAAGTACGATATAGCCCCATATAGGCCCATACTGGGGTATAGGATCAATGTTTGTCCCCCTGGGAAACGTACTTCTATACATTTGCGGTAGGGTTGTGGGGTCTCGTTTTCTTAGTCTCGTCATTTAGAACATCATAGGAAGTGTCCCCGTGCGAATCGGTGAAATTTTTGAAAAAGTACGATATAGCCCCATATAGACATATATATATAAATATATATTCCCATACTGGGGTCTAGGATCAATATAGGATCAATGTTTGTCCCCCTTCACACATGTTCATTGCGATATGCGTTGTTTGGTCTCGTTTTTCACGTCTCACCATGTAGAACACGATAGAAAGTGTTGCGGAGCGAATCGGTGAAATTTTTGAAAAAAGTCACCAAGGCCTGGGTAGGCCCATATAGGCCTATACTGCATGGCTATGGGTGTATAGGCCCATACGGGGTGGATATGTTGGAGTCTAGGTGAGTCCCTGGTGGCCCGATGGTGTCGTATGAGGTCTTATTTTGAAGCTCTCGTGGAGGAGCACTTGACTAGTGTATTGTTTGTTTTCAATAGTCTGCGCATGCGCAGCCTGGCCCGTAGTATAGAAAACAGGCATTTTGGGGGGTATGTGGGTGTGTGTTTGGGTTAGAGATGGGCTATTCCCGGTTCGAATGGGTCGTGTGAGGTATCCATGTGAAGCTTGTGTGGGGTAGAGTCAGAATGGCGTGTTTCTAAACGCATGTCGCGTCAATATGCGCATGCGCAGTCTGGCCGTAGTAGAGAAATCAGGCATTTTGGGGGGTATGTGGGTGTGTGTTTGGGGTAGAGATGGACCCCTATGGGTCCGAATGGGTCGTGGAAGGTGTCAAAGTGAAGCTTGTGTGGGTTAGAGTCAGAATGGTGTGTTTTTAAGTGCAAGTCGCGTTAATCTGCGCATGCGCAGTTGGTTGTAGTAAGTAAAGTGGCCATTTTGGGGCAGTACATGAAGGTATTTGGGGTCGAGATGGGCTATTCACGGTTCGAATGCGTCCTGGAAGGTGTCATTTTGTAGTTCTCGGCGTGTAGACCCTGATTTGAGGGATGTTCCCGTCATCTGTGACGTCATCGATGACGTCATCAGTAGGAGTAATAGCCAAAGTGTGCATTTTGGGGCAGTACATGAAGGTATTTGGGGTCGAGATGGGCTATTCACGGTTCGAATGCGTCCTGGAAGGTGTCATTTTGTAGTTCTCGGGGTGTAGACCCTGATTTGAGGGATGTTCCCGTCATCTGTGACGTCATCGATGACGTCATCAGTAGGAGTAATAGCCAAAGTGTGCATTTTTGGGGCAGTACAGGAAGGTATTTGGTGTAGGGATGCTCTATTCTCAGTCCGATTGTGTCGTGGGAGGTGTCATTTTGTAGCTCTCGGGGTGTAGACCCCGATTTTGGGGGGCTGTCCACAGCATCTGTGACGTCATTGGTGACGTCATCAGTAGGAGTAGTAGCGAAAGTGAGCATTTTGGGGCAGTGAAGGATGGTATTGGTGTAGAGATGGACCATCTGCGGTGCGAATGTGTCATGGGAGGTGTCATCTTGTAGCAACGCCCACCAACACCATTCTTAATGCTTCAACGCCCTGGTGAAATAGCTCAGAAGCTCTGATATTCCATGGAATTGTCACCAATTCTTCGAAATACAGTGATGCCCGTCAACGCCCGTCGTTACACCTTAACACTCTAACATAACGCCATGATATAGTCCGGAGAGAGAACAACAACAGCAACACGGATGACACATGAGAAAACAACAACAAAATTTCTTTTTTTTCATATAGTTTATTCTCCCCAATGTTACATCATACCCACGCTGGGGGAGCCGCGTTGGGTATATTTACAATTCAAGAAGATTCTTGTCCAATCAGAGGCCACCATTTGCATGTTTCATATTCGTTCCTGTCCGTTAGATGTATTCTTGTCCAATCAGAAGTCTCCATTTCAGAAAGTTCCATCTTCGGCCATGTTCGCTCTGAACCGTTTATTCTAATCATCGTCGGGCAGGCCAGGATACCGTTGAGGCCACATATCCTCAGATCGTTGTTTGTGCATTCTGAGTATCTATCAGTGCATGGGTGAATACTTTCATCCGATTGGGATGGTGGTCAGTTTAACCACGAAGAACGTAACATTGGTCACCCTCTCCACTTGCCATTTTGTGTTTTGTCGTTGTTGTCGTACCCATTCCAAACTATCCACGCTGTCCAGTTCCTTCAGCATCGTCTCCAGTGACGCACGATGGATAATGGTGAAAGGCTGGTCAAACATCCGGGTATTATTGCTGGGATAAAAATAACGGAGCTGGTCTGTCTCTTTATGGCGAAGAATGTATCCAAAAGTGAGATTTAACTTGAAGGCTGTATCTTGGTCGTTGAAGATGGCTTCCACGTAGCTACGTAGACGGATGTTTTCTTCCAACCGGAAATTATATAAGTCCAATATCGGGCGATGACGGTGGAAGCAGTGTCGGATCATGGACCAATGGCGTCGATACATCTCACGCACTGGATGATCTTCGGGTAAGAGATCGCTGGGAATATCCACCGCATCTTCAAGAAAAGGTTCGATGTTGTCAGGCGTATGACTCGAAACCGTAACGGTGGAGTCCGGCTGGAAATCCAGGCTCTTCTGAACTGTGGGTATAGGCGGGCTCTCCGTCATTGCATCACCAGTGGCATTCTCCTCCCCGGGTTCATCTTCACTGGGTCTGACCTTTCGCGGCTCCTCTTCAGTAGGAAGTTGTCCCTCATGCCGTGGTGACGGACCATGAATCAAACGCTCATGCCGTTTTAACTGAATGGGTCGTTTGAAGAGTTGACCACAATCCTTACATTGTTCCGTCGCGCCCTCGTGGAATGAGCGTTCGTGGCGCAGTAAAGCATCTTCTCGATTAAATGACCGTGCGCAGGTTATGCAAGTATGTCGTGCACCGTTGTGGGCGGAGGCCTCGTGGCGTCGTAAATTGTTTAGACGAGTAAATGACTTCTGGCAAGTTGTGCAAGTGAACATCTTGGTGGTGGACAGAGTGTCTCATGAAACGGCAAGGCCGCTTCCCTTTTATAGCACACTAGCTGTTGGTCTATTTTTAGCACACTCAGTTCAACTACCTACCGGATGTAGGCTGTTTCTAATCGTCATCGGGCAGGCAAGGATACCGTTGAGGAAACATATCCTCAGATAGTTGTTTGCGCATTCTGAGTATCTTTCAGTGCATGGGTGAATACTTTCAGCCGATGGGGGTGGTGGGTCAGTTTAACCACGAAGAACGTACCATTGGTGACCCTCTCCACTATCCATTTGGTGTTGGGACGCTGTTCATAGGCCCATTCCAAGGGATCCACAGTGTCCAGTTGGGCCAGCATCGTCTCTAGCGACGCCCGATTGGTGATTGTGAAAGGATGGTCGTACACTGGGTTGATGGCACTGGAATAGAAATAGCACAATTCGCGCGTCATCTTATGGCATAAGATGTAGCCAAATGCTACATTTAATGTGAAGGACGTAGGTTGGTCATTGAAGATGGCTTCCACGTAGCTGCGTAGACGGGCGAGGTCGGTCAGTCGGAAATTGTACAAGTCCAATATAGGGCGATGACGGTGGAAGCTGTGTCGGATCATGGACCAATGGCGTCGATATATCTCACTCACTGGATGATCTTCGGATAAGAGATCGCTGGGAACATCCACCGCATCTTCCAGAAAATGTTCGTTGTTGTCAGGCGTATGACTGAAAACAGTAATGCTAGGAACCGGCTGGATATCTAGGCTCTTCTGAGCTGTGGGTATAGGCGGGCTCTCCGCGATCGCATCACCAGTCGCATTCTTCTCCCCGGGTTCATCTTCAGTGGATCTGTCCCTCCTGGGTGCCTCTTTAGTGGAAAGTTGTCCCTCATGCCATGGTGACGGACCATGAATCAAACGCTCATGCCGTTTTAACTGACTGGGTCGTCTGAAGAGTTGACCACATTCTTCGCATGGACGCTTGGGTGGCCCATGAATTGAACGTTCATGGCGCTGTAAATGATCTGGGCGCTGAAACGACAGTGTAGGCCTACATATCGTACAGCTATACCGAGCGGTTCCATCGTGCTTGGTAGCCTCATGGCGGCGCAAGTCGTGCCGGCGAGTGAACGATTTCGAGCACGTAGTACAAGTGAACATCTTGGTGGTTGACAGAGTGTCTGATGAAACGGTCAGGCCGTTTCCTTTTTATAGCAAGCTAGCTGTTGATCTATTTTTAGCACCATCAGTTCAACTTGGACGTCAGCGACAAGAACCCGGATGTAGGCGCGGACGTCATTGACAAGAGCTCGGATGTACAAGAACCCGGATGTACCCGGATATGAATGCGTCTGATGCGTGTGTGTGTGTGTGTGTGTGTGTACGCGTCTGTGTGCGTGTGTGCATGAGCCGAGTTCTAAGAGCCCCGGAGATAGAACAACAACAACAGCAAGGATGACACATGAGAGAGGACCAATACATATGGACACATGTTCATTCCTATATTTAAAGACTCTACCACCACCGCACACCACCAACACCACCACCAACGCCACCAACGCCACCAACGCCACCACCAACGCCACCACCAACGCCACCAACGCCACCAACGCCACCACCGGGCGTTGACGGGCGTGGTGGTGGTGGTGGTGGTAACCCCGGTGTGGCAGAGCTCCGAGAGCTCCGAGAGCTCCAAGCCCGGTGGTGGTGGTGGGAACTCCCGTGTATAGGTGGAAACCTTTGCGCGCCGGGGTCAAAGGTCAGTTCCGGTCACGTGAACGGCAGCGGAAGTGACCTCACAGAGGTCGTATGCAAATGTCACTTCCGAGATCTGAGCTCCACAGGCGTTGAGCTCCAAGAGCTCCGATCCAAGAGCTCTGCCACACGGGAGTTCCCACCACCACCACAGGGCGTGGAGCTCTCGCAGCTCTGCCACACGGGGGCTACCACCACCACCACCACCACCACCACCACCGGGCGTTGACGCCCGTCAACG
>JAVTVY010037393.1:0-16582 GCA_036873755.1 Hanleya hanleyi
CAATCAATGGCCACGCTAACAGTATGTCATTCCAATCAAACCAAGTACAAGGCAGTCCCACTGGCATACATATTCCATGGCTGTGCTCACAACCGTGACATACAGATCATGTGTTTTAATAATATTGTCTGTCTGTCTGTAACTCGTGGTTCAGGGAAAAGTCTATATACAGAGCCATTCAACGAGAGGGTGGAAACAAATTTTAAGTTGATTATGTAGTTGATGGATGGTCCCAGATTTTGAATCTGCTTGTGAAAACATTTTTATAAAAAAAAAATTAAAAAAAACAATATATCATTTACGACCGTTAGAGAATATCGCCAGATAAAAGACGAAAACAGTCACGCGACACACGGGCTTAATTATATTAAAAGGTTTACGACCTATCTATTTTCCTGATGTTATCCGGATATGTGGTACGGTGTTTTTCTTTTTTGTTTCTTATTTTTTCAAAGATTGCAACGAACTTTATCGAAAAATTCGGGAAAATGCCTATATGGGGTATGGGGGATATATAGGTCGCCAGGCTTAACGGGGCTTGCCTATCAATAGAGTTATCTCCTCCTAGTTCCAGGGTGGGTGTATGTAAAATTTTTCCTGAAAAAATACGGAACACGGACTTTATCCTAAATTACGGGAAAATGCCTGTATGGGGGGGTATAGGACCATCCTGGGAAACCTACTTCTCGACATTGCGGTATAGGTTGTGGGTTGTGGGGTCTCGTTTTCTTAGTCTCGTCATTTAGAACACGATAGGAAGTGTCCCGGATCGAAACGGTGAAATTTCCCCCAAACGCGAAGTGACGTCATTTTTACATCCTGGTGAATTCACCCAAACCGGAAGTGACGTCACACACACTTGCGCAACCCCAGTACATGACAAACACAGACAAGTCTGGACATGTCCAAAGTTCACGCCTCATTCACCCAAACCGGAAGTGACGTCATATGCAAATTTCTGAGGTCAACGGTCAATAGGGCTCGCCTAGACCACAAAAACGTCTATTTCCATACACTTTGGCTACCGCGCATGCGCAGAATGACCCTATTTCTACCCCACATCCACGCCATCAGAGGCTCCCTCACATAGGCTTCACATGGATACCTCACACGACCCATTCGAAAAGTGAATAGCCCATCTCTAACCCAAACTCACCCACACACACACCCCCAAAATGCCTGCTTTCTATACTACGGCCAGGCTGCGCATGCGCAGAGTATTGACAACGTACGAACCATTAGTGTAGTCAAGTGCTCCTGCATGATAGCTTCAAAATAAGACCTCATACGACACCATTGGACCACCAGGGACTCACCTAGACTCCAACATGTCCACCCCGTATGGATTTATACATACATTGGGCTTATATCCCAGTATATGGGTCTATATGAGCCTACCCAGGCCTCGGTGGCTTTTTAAAAAAAATTCACCGTTTCGTGCCGGGACACTTCCTATCATGTTCTAAATGACGAGACTAAGAAAACAAATCCAAACAACCCTACCGCAAATGTATAGAAGTAGGTTTCCCAGTGGGACAAACATCGGTCCTATACCCCCAGTATGGGACTATATAGGTCTATATGGGTCTCGGTGTCTTTTTTTTCAAAAAATTCACCGTTTCGCTCCGGAACACTTCCTATCGTGTTCTAAATGACGAGACTAAGAAAACGAGACCCCACAACCTATACCGCAAATGTCTAGAAGTAGGTTTTCCATCAAACACGGATTTTGTCATTTTGCCATTGTGTTTCTTTCGCCATAGTTTACAGGGACATGCGCAGAATGGGGTTGACCTTTTGACTCACGTCATCAAGAACCAAAAGCGACGTGTGTTAATCACGTGATCAGAAAAGTCACGAGATCAAGGTCATATTCTCACAAGATGTCAGAAAGGCGCGAAAACGTTAAAATCAATGGAAGTTTTTTCTCACACATTTGATCACATTTTGTCAGCATCAAAACAGTCATGAGACATGGTACATGGTTAAAGAAGCTCAGGTCGGTCAAACTGTATCAAATTGGCATATTTTTTCTCTCCCGTTTCGTTATTTTCGTCAGCGAAAAGCCGCTTTTCGCGCATAAATTTTTATCGCTAAAATTTAACCTAGGAGCGCTCTGGGCTGTGATAGGAATGCCACGCCCCCTTACCTATATTCAAATATCACAGCCAGAGTTTCTGGGTTACGGCACTGCTAACAGACCATGTCTCCACATAAAAATTATAGATAGAGTGACAGGACGCGTAGTGGTGTGTTATAGGCCTGTTTTGTTTGTGGTAAACCAGGATGTCCAATGCAGTCCGGCATATTCTTCAATATCGATGATTGTTTATGCGAAACGAATGTGAAAACAGAACCATAAATCTATATACCGGAACATTGTGTTCAGATTTATTTCTGAGAAAACGCGTAAAACGCATCTCCAGCAACCCGAGACAGTAGTAGACAAAATACTTTTCGAGCCCCTTTTCACCCGGATGTAACTATGACGTCACAACTTCCGATTGTGGCGCCATCTGTACACTCTGGATGCAAGGGAGACAACTCGGACAGATCAAGGCATGTACTGACCTATCTAGGCTATAGTTCCGGCAACCTTTGACCTCGAATTCATCCGCGATGATGCGGTCTGGTGGTGATGCGGTCGCGGGAGAAAGCTTCCGCGGACAGAAAGTAGTCTCATGGGTTGACTTCCGATGTTAATGTATACGGGGAATACCTAAATAGACGTTTTGTGACTTAGGGGAGCCCCCTAGTGGACCGATGGGGTCGAGTGAGGTATCAAAGTGAAGCATTCGTGAAGGGGCATCTGAGGAGCTGGGTATGGGATTGAAATATCGGCATTCTGCGCATGCGCGATGGCCAAAGGGTATGAAAATAGACGTGTTGGAGCTAGGGGAGCCACTAATGGTCCAATGTGGTCGAGTGAGGTATCCAAGTGAAGCATTCGTGAAGGGGCATCTGATGGGCTGGGTGTGGGGTTGAAATATCGGCATTCTGCGCATGCGCGGTGGCCAAAGGGTATGAAAATAGAGGTTTTGGGAGCTAGGGGAGCCCCTAATGGGCCGATGGAGTTGTATGAGGTATCAAAGTGAAGCCTATGTGAAGGGGCATCCAGTCATGGGTGGGTGCATGTAAAAATTTTCCTGAAAAAAACGGAACACGGACTTTCTTGAAAAATCCGGGAAAATGCCTATATGGGGTATGGGGGGTATATAGGTCGCCGGGCTTAACGGGGCTTGCCTATCAAGAGAGTTATCTCCCCCTAGTTCCAGGGTGGGTGTATGTAAAAATTTTCCTGAAAAAATATGGAACACGGACTTTATCCTAAATTACGGGAAAATGCCTATATGGGGTATGGGGGGGGTATAGGACCATCCTGGGAAACCTACTTCTCGACATTTGCGGTATAGGCTGTAGGGTCTCGTTTTCTTAGTCTCGTCATTTAGAACACGATAGGAAGTGTCCCGGAGCGAAACGGTGAAATTTTTAGAAAAAGTCACCGAGACCCATATAGACCTATATAGTCCCATACTGGGGGTATAGGACCGATGTTTGTCCCACTGGGAAACCTACTTCTATACATTTGCGGTAGGGTTGTTTGGATTTGTTTTCTTAGTCTCGTCATTTAGAACACGATAGGAAGTGTCCCGGAGCGAAACGGAGAAATTTTTGAAAAAAGTCACCGAGACCCATATAGACCTATATAGTCCCATACTGGGGGTATAGGACCGATGTTTGTCCCACTGGGAAACCTACTTCTCGACATTTGCGGTAGGGTTGTTTGGATTTGTTTTCTTAGTCTCGTCATTTAGAACACGATAGGAAGTGTCCCGGCACGAAACGGTGAAATTTTTGAAAAAAGCCACCGAGGCCTGGGTAGGCTCATATAGACCCATATACTGGGATATAAGCCCAATGTATGTATAAATCCATACGGGGTGGACATGTTGGAGTCTAGGTGAGTCCCTGGTGGTCCAATGGTGTCGTATGAGGTCTTATTTTGAAGCTATCATGCAGGAGCACTTGACTACACTAATGGTTCGTACGTTGTCAATACTCTGCGCATGCGCAGCCTGGCCGTAGTATAGAAAGCAGGCATTTTGGGGGTGTGTGTGTGGGTGAGTTTGGGTTAGAGATGGGCTATTCACTTTTCGAATGGGTCGTGTGAGGTATCCATGTGAAGCCTATGTGAGGGAGCCTCTGATGGCGTGGATGTGGGGTAGAAATAGGGTCATTCTGCGCATGCGCGGTAGCCAAGGGTATGGAAATAGACGTTTTGTGTGTAGGGAAAGCCCTATTGACCTTTGACCTCATAAATTTGCATATGACGTCACTTCCGGTTTGGAGTGAACTGAGGCGCGACCTTTGGACATGTCCAGACTTGTCTGTCTTGTTTTGTCATGTACTGGGGTTGCGCGAGTGTGACGTGACTTCCGGTTTGGGTGGTGCGGATGTAAAAATGGCGTACTTCCGGTTTGGGGGAATGGAGCGTTACCTTTGAACTGTTTTGTCTGGGGTTTTTCCGCACCATGGCGGACTAGCCGTCATCCAGGACCGCATCACGCGGAGGAGCCACATCCCCACATGGCGGACCAGCGCCATTTTAACATGGCGGACTATTGGCTGTCGCTGAGGAGTAATATGCAAATTTTTTAGGGTATTTTGAGGGTAATGTTCCTCGATTCCCGTTAACACTACTACTTGCGTGTCTCCACCCAGCACGAGCTAACTGAATATTTGATGGTCACGAATATTATATTCCCAGCATGAAGACGCTGAAAAATGTCTATGAACAGTATTGCTGTTCTTTCTTATTTCACAGATTTATCATACCGCCCAACTGAATTAAGCAGCGCAGGTGCTAAGTGGGGACAGTGAGGTCCTCTCAGGGTGCTGAATTCTCCAGTGGGCTCATTCTGTGACTACCTGAGTAAGACCTACGTGCCTGAACTATTTAAACTAGTTGCATCAGCTGTGCTCCTACTTTCGAGTCTTTTCAGTCGGGTGAGGAGGACTTGTGTTATTTGAGAGAGAAATCAGTTTTGTTACATAAGTTTTAATGTGTGTATGTTTTAATGTGTTGGATTACTAAGTTATTGGTTCAGTATTTAGAATTATGTTGCATCATCGCATAGCTGAAATATTGCTGGACGCGACATTACACATAATTCCCTCTCTCCTCCTACACAGATTTTCTAATAACAGAACCATGTTTCTCTTGTTTGTTCTATATATTGTTTCCACCTACCTTACCAGTATATATATCTTTCTCTGCCTTACTCTACTTTTCCATTAGGTCGGACCAAGTCAGATTGATCACAGATCGATGCCGCCCGCCGTCTGGTATCTCAAGCATAAAGAGGAGCAAACAGCATTGTGGGGAACATATCACCCATGTGATTTTTTCTTATAGCACCAGTGAAAAGTACCCGCCAGGTTAAACGTGAATTAACAGATAAACAACAACAGCAACAAGTTATAGTCTTTCATGAAATTTGGAAAGTTTTTTGAGTGTACTTCCCAGCTGAGCACATTCATCACAGGTTATCGAGTCCACTTGCAATTTGCTCGTGCTGTGCAGCTTTGCAAACATATTTTTCGTTCCTTCTGGGGAAATTACATAATCTGTGGGACAGTCTTTGAGCATGTATTCAATTCAATCATCACGGTGTAAATGATTGTGTTTCTGGTTCATCATCCTCTTGCGTTTATTGTTATATGATGTGCCAGCAGCTGCATCAACTTCGTTTTCCTTGCCCAATAACTTGCTGATCTTTACCAAAAATTGTACATTCTCTTCTAGCGAAGCATTGTTTATTTCTGTCATAGTCTTGGCACATGTTTGTTTGACTACCCATATAAGTAGAATTTGAAGGTGGCTTGAGAGAAACCGGTTTTGTTGCATAAGTTTTTTTCGTATGTATTAATCTGCTGGATTACTAAGTTATTAACTTGAATAATTATAATTTTGTTTGATCGTCGCTTTAAAGGTGAAATATTGCTGGACGCGACGATACACCTTAATTCTCTCACTCTCACTCTCGCTCTCTTCTAGACTTATTTGTGGACAGGAGATGGTACAGATGTGGCAGTAGGATTTGAGATATGCCTGATATGTATAAGCGTGCCTGAGATACAACACATATCACGAATCGTTAGATTCTTGGTATGTGCTTTAGAATAGGTTAACCAGAAGACTATTCTGTGAAGTCATGTGACGCAGTCAGTATGTCGGCACCTCTTCCCACTTCCCTTATATGTGTTGTAATTTTTCCTGTATATGGCGAGATTCTGCTGGTGGACGTTTCGTCCCCGAGGCCCGCCCCCTGTACAGACCTTTTGGTCTTTGATATATGTTGGCATTTTGTGGGGTCGACATCGGGCCTTACAGGCTAGTCTTTTGTGTTAAATGCCGTCATTTACATCTGACGACGATACAGCTCACCAATCTCCAATGTACGAGTTGTCACAGCGAAACAGCTCACCAATTACCAGTATACGAGTTGTCAGAGCATTTCCATCATAGCTCTCTCTAAATTTGTATCTAATACCGCTTATGCCGGTGCTAGGGGCCGTGTGGTCATATCATCCAAGTTGCCACATGAACAGGTACAATAAAAGCGTACCTGAGATACAACACATATCACGAATCGTTAGATTCTTGGTATGTGCTTTAGAACAGGTTAACCAGAAGACTATTCTGTGAAGTCATGTGACGCAGTCAGTATGTCGGCACCTCTTCCCACTTCCCTTATATGTGTTGTAATTTCTCGGATAGACTTTTCAGGTAACAGTTGCTGACTGTTTTCATCTATGTCTATTTGCCTATGACTTGGCTTCTGAACAGACACGGATGGACTAGTTACTACTACCATGTTACCATGTGGGGGGGGGGGGGGGATGTTCTCAGCAGCAGCAAAAGCTCTGTTATCGGCTTTGATAGCACAATTCACTGAAATCCCTTGACTGGAAATTTGATCTCTGATCTGAATGAATCAGTTCTGGCCCACCATACACTGAGACTACCCTTTCCAACAATTTCTCAGCAACTGTTCTTGCTTCTTGATCTCTGATAGATATTCCTTCTGCCCACTTGGTAATTCTCTCCATGACCATTTCCACATTGAATCTTTTCATCGGTGCTTTAGTTTAACTCACGAACATTCACTAAAAAAGGACCAGTCCCAAGGTGTATTTCATACCCCGAAGATCTCACAGTGAAGCGTATTCTTATCGACTGAATAGATATTAAGATTGTAAGGGATTCTTTTTATCGAGCAGCTACTTTAGATCTTTTTAGTCGGGTGAAAGAAAACTGTATGTTAGGTTATGTGAGAGAAATCGGTTTAGATTTTTGCATGCTTTAATGTGTTGGATTACTAAGTTATTGGCTTGAATACTTACACCTTCTTTGATCGCTATATAGCTGAAATATTGCTGAACGCGTCAATAAGCCTCAATTCTCTCTCTCCCTCTCTCGTCCTCTCTCCTGAACACACTCATTTAACTCACTCTCAGGAGCACCATGTAACCCATTTGTTCAGATTACTTGTTCAAATTTATTCCATAGCTATGTTATGCACAAACACCTTCGGCCACAGACGTGTCGACATTTGTCGCAACTTTTCGTCGCATTTCCTACGTCTTGCACGATACCGTTGCTTTATGTGTGCATATTTTTTTTTGCCAGAATATCCCGCTGTGTCAGACTTTGATTAAGTAGCTTTTTTGCATATTTCACACCAAGAGCTCCTGCCAAAAGCAGTGAACTTCAGAATGACACAGTCGATTGAAATTCCTACTCCATGAGGTGTTCTTTGGTGCATAAGTAACATACGATGACTCAGATTCTCACACTGATTCTTTGCGTTGTGAGTATTTCAGGTGACAAGCATTTGTTGAAAACATTCTCAATTTTTGCTTTCTATTCATTGCTCAATACTAAGTGCTTTCCATAGGGCAGGAATTGTGGGCTGTACGATTTCAAATGTGCCCGGCAGGCGGATGATTTTTGTCTACAATCTCGATGGTTTTCACCGGAACATGCAGTTATGTTTTCAATTGGTGCTTTTGCTATTTGAGTGGGAAGATCCTGTTTGTAATACTTTTGGGGCTCAAGTCGTATTCGCTTTCTAATGCATGTTTCCATCTTTTGGCGAAAAATGTCTTTGTCGCAGCCAGGAGGTATCTCATTCAGATGAGATCTTTTAGAGAAACATATTCTGATCGACTCTGGATTTTAAGATGGTAAAAGATTCAAGCAGGTACTTCAGAAGATCATTTTAGTGGGGTAGAAGAAGACTATTTTAGATTATTTGAAAGAAATCGGATTGTTCCATATGTTTTAGCGTAGGGTATTTTTTGTATGTGTTTCGCTGGTGTTGACTTATTTTTGCTTTACTTGATCTTCGCTAGATAGATGAAAGATTGCTGAACGCGACGTTAAACTTTAATTCTCTCTCTCTTATTCAGATGTATATTGTTCAGTTTCTGTTGGGAGTGTTTTCAGTTTGTGTACAGCGCATTGATAAAAGCACAACTGATTACCAGCTTTCTTTGCAGTCTTTAGTGACTTTCTGCAGTTGAGCACGAGCATCACTTGTAATATATTTTGTTTCCAAAATATTGCTCTCCGCGACTTTCATCAGATTTTTCATTGCTAATGTAGACTCTGTGGATGACATTGACTAATCGGTACCATGAGTTTTTGTACACTGCATTGTGTTGCTCAGTTGTTCTGTTTATACAAGGCTTGTCTGCTGTTTTCGTGAGAGCAATAAGGCCTTTGCCAGTTGTTTTTTTTTTAATTAGTGAGCGAAACGAAGCAGTTGCAGCTTCTCATCCAGCTTGTATTCGGTTATTATATGCCGTGTCGGTTCCACTTCCACTACAGACCTCTGTCCAGTCATTTCAGACCCTTGCTTCACAAATTTCTGTTTTTCCAGCATTGCACTTCAGGATTAATGATATAAGCTTGTCACATTGTTTACTTATTCTCCTGCTCAAGTAACTGGTGTTTGTCATCTTGACATTTAACATCTAAAATGATCCCAAGTCTGATGCCCCACTTTTGATTTTGTGGCTGCCATAGCTAGGCCTTCATTCAGACAACCAGCAGGACCGCCCTATGTTTTCACACCTTTCACTTTATATTCATTTCTGTGCTGTGAAATCCGCATTTCAAGGCATTTTGATTGCAGTGTTATGCATAGTCCCTCTTCTCTTTGGTATGTCTAATGTACCTCAGGATGTTTGTTGGTCAGGTCATGCATCATACAAGCCTCTATGAAATTTCTCAGTTTGGCCAGGTTAAGTATTACATTTTCCGTATTGTGGGACTCACTGGCATTGGTCACAATGTCATCTCCATCATTTTCATGTTTTGCAGGCCTTAGTTTGGTTGGCTGGAGACCTTGCATCGTACTTCTCAGGGCAGCTTCAAAGATAACTGGGTCTGGTCTGGTTATCTGTTTACTTGGGTAGAGGGTTCTGGTTACCTCATCTTCCTGTACCATTACATTGTGAGTTCCATCTATGTTCCATGATGCATGACCCTGTTTGAAGTGGCTACTTCTTTTATGGTTACTGTTCTTGTACCATTTGTTTTCCTCCCCATAACTGCATGCAGAGCGGCCCTTATCCTGACTAATTGTTGCTCAAGAAGAATGTCTAGCTGATAGCTTCTGGTTTTGACGTCACATTGTTGTGAATGTTGTCATGGCACCGAGTGATGTCTGGTGTGACGCCACGTCATAGTAAAATGGCTTGTGACGTGACGTCATAATATAAACTTATGCCATCTAGCTACATGTACAGCTGCTTGGTTGATAAATACTTTTTAAAATGTTTAGCTTCCTGTTCTTGAATGGTTTTCATCAATGAATGCAAGCATGTGTACATATACATGTTCATATGTGACTTTTCATGCTGGAGTCCTGCCAAAGCTGGAAATCTACGGAGTGACACTCATAGGAAATACAAGATATTTCAGTTGATTTTATCCGATTTTTCTTGCCGAGATACACCAAAATGTTCAGAATTGTCTGCTTTATTCACATGATAGATTAAAAAAAATATTTCAAAGGCACTTATTTTTCTATAAGGATGCTCCGCACTGTTTCGTAGGAAAAACGAGGGAGTTTCCCAATGTTTTATAGGTCACAGACTGGAATTCCCCTCAAAACTTGATTTTAAAAATGAAAATGGCATTTTTTTTTGATTATGTTGATATGAATTCAGTCTGAAGGTTGATAGAAAATCAGGATGGATGAATTCAGAGAAAAATATAGAATTTAGAGGTGAATTGGGGATCACACCATGCACTTCGGATCGAGGCTATCATTTGAGCGCCATTTTCGTCAATGTTGCAGACGACACGTTACATTGAAATCGAGCTGGCGATGGGCACATAAATGCCACTTTTTTGAAAGCTACTGGAGTTATTTGACAGAGTCGTAGTGAATATAAACATCTCATTTGCGTAGTGGATACATGAGCCGTCAGCTGAAGTTGATGTATTTTGTGGAAAATGAGCCCACGTGTGAGCGTCGTTGTTGTTGCCGATTACAGGTCAGTCAGTCAAAATTTTTTTTCAGCACTCAGTTGTTTTGGCCTTAAAATATCCCTGAGATCTATAGAATTATTTTGATATATGAAACATGAACAGGCTCTGTGTTTAGGGCCTCCTCTAAGTGAGACCCCAAATGTGGGCCTTTTCACAGCAGTCTCCCAAGATGTTTTAGTACAATGCTGCCTTATAGCTGAGGGCTACTGAGCTTGATTTGGAAATATTTTTCAAATGCACAAAAAACCATGAAGATTATTTTTTCTCAATTCATTTTATTAGTTTGGCCAGTCATATCTGCTTCTGCTATAGTATTTCAAGATATTTGAGAGCCTCGGTCAACTTTTCATAACAATCATTTGCAGCCTTGCATGCAGGTCTCTTTTGTGGGTTTAGAAACACTTGAGTTCCCTCCCTTCCACTGTACAATTCTCCACTGTACCATTCTCAACCTCAATGACATATTCAGATAGAAAATCCATTATATCTAGTGCTTTGAATAATGGCATCCATTCATTGCTACCAGTCTCACCCCTACCAGTCTCACCCCCCCCACCCGCATTTCACCCCCCCCACCACCCTCATTCCACTTGCCCCATGATTTTTGACTTAAACATGAACTTCATATGAGCTTCATCTGCTTGTTTGTATCTAAATTTCAGATTTCCTTTCATAGTTCTGAATTTCTAATATGACCTTTTCAACATGGCAAAAGTGTACGACTCAGAGTTTACACAGACCGAGAGAGACTTTCTGCTTAGAAAATTAATTAGATTCATTCCTGATGAACATGGTTGTCATGTATGGTATGGTACTAAAGACAAGGATTTGTATCCTATAGTTCGAGTTGATTTTCGGGGCAAGAAACAAGTATTTACTGCACACAGACTTGCTTATTTTCTGGCCAATGACTGTTCATTTACTAACAAAACCTACAATGTGTCACATTTGTGTCACTGTAAGCTTTGTATAAATATTTCACATTTGAGTTTGGAACCAGCAGCCATAAATTCCAACAGAAATATCTGTAGAAATAATAAATGTTGTAAAGGTCACAGTGGTTATCAGAACTGCATAATTAGGTAAGAGAACCACTTGTGTTACAGTTCTGTTTACTTGTTCAAATTAATCCCATAGCTGTGTTCTGCACCAACACCTTCAGTCACATGTGTGTACATAGACATTTGTCGCAACTTTCTGTCGCTTTTTCTACGTCTTGCATAATACCGTTGCTTTATGTATGCATATGTTTTTTTTCGTGCAGCATTTTTTTTTGCCAAAATATCCCCATGTGTCATACTTTGATAGATTGGATCTTCTTTTGTATATTTTACCCCAAGGGCTCCTGCCAAAAGCAAAGTTGATTTCCCTTTTCCAAATGTGGAGCTGTGAACTGCAGAATGACACAGTCCATTGAAATTCCTACTCCATGAGGTGTTCTTTGGTGCATAAGTAAATACACGGTGATTCAGACTTTCACACCGATTTGTTGTGTGGAGTCGTGAAATTTTCATGAGAATTTCAGGCGACAAGCATTTCTTGAGAACGTTATCAATTTTTGTTTTGTCTTCATTGCTCAAGACTAAGTGTTTTCCATAGGGCAGGAATTTTGGGCTGTAAGATTTCAAATGTGCCCGGCAGACAGATGATTTTTGTCTACAGTCTCGATGATTTCCACTGAAACATGCAGTTATGTTCTCAATTGCGGCTTTCGCTTTTTGGATGAATAGATCCTGTTTGTAATACTTTTTGATTCGTATCAGTTCAAGCCGTATTCGCTTTCGCATGCACGTTGCCAGCTTTTGGCGAAAAATGCCTTTGTCGCATCCAAGAGGTATTTTATTCAGATGTACGTTGTTCATCTTCTTTTGAAGTGTTCTCAGTTTGTGCACAGAGCATTGATAATAGCACACCTTATTACCAGTTTTGGTTGCAAACTCTCTGGTTACTTTCTGCAACTGTGCACTAGCATCACTGGATACAGATTTTATTTTCAAAATATTGCTGTCTGCGACTGTCATCAGATTTTTCATCGCTAATTTAGATTCTGTGGATGACATGGACTCATCCGTACCGTGAGTTTTTGTACACTGTCCATTGTTGTGGTCACATTTTTTTTTTCATACAAAGCTTGTTCGCTGTTTCCATGGCAATGACCAAGCCTTTGCCAGTTGTTTTTTCAATAAGTGGGCAAAATGAAGCAGTTGCAGCTTCCCATCCAGCTTGTATTCGGTTATTGTATGCAGTGTCAGTTTCGACTTCCACTCCAGACCCCTGTCCAATCATTTCAGTCACTTGCTTCACAAATTTCTGATTTTCCAGCATTGCACTTCGATTCAATGATATAAGCTTGTCACATTGTTTACTTATTCTCCTGCTCAAGTAACTGGTGTTTGTCATCTTGACATTTAAACATCCTAAAATAAATCCCAAGTCTGATGCCCCCACTTTTGATTTTGTGGCTGCCATAGCTAGGCCTTCATTCAGACAACCAGCAGGTGGACCACGCCCTATGTTTTCACACACTTCATACATATTCATTTCTGTGCTGTGAAATCCGCATATCAGGCATTTTGATTGCAGTGTTATGCATAGTCCTCTTCTCTTTGGTATGTCTAATGTTACCTCAGGATGTTCACATTTGGTCAGGTCATGCATCATACAAGCCTCTATGAAATTTCTCAGTTTGGCCAGGTTAAGTATGACATTTTCCGTATTGTGGGACTCACTGGCATTGGTCACAATGTCATCTCCATCATTTTCATGTTTTGCAGGCCTTAGTTTGGTTGGCTGGAGACCTTGCAGGGTACTTCTCAGGGCAGCTTCAAAGATAACTGGGTCTGGTCTGGTTATCTGTTTACTTGGGTAGAGGGTTCTGGTTACCTCATCTTCCTGTACCATTACATTGTGAGTTTCATCTATGTTCCATGATGCATGACCCTGTTTGAAGTGGCTACTTCTTTTATGGTTACTGTTCTTGTACCATTTGTTTTTCCTCCCCATAACTGCATGCAGAGCAGTAACTATCCTGACTAATTGTTGCTCAAGAAGAATGTCTAGCTGATAGCTTCTGGTTTTGACGTCACATTGTTGTGATGTTGTCATGGCACCAGTGATGTCACAATTGTGACGCCACGTCATAGTAAAATGGCTTGTGACGTGACGTCATAATATAAACTTATGCCATCTAGCTACATGTACAAGCTGCTTGGTTGATAAATACTTTTAAAATGGTAACTTCCCTGTTCTTGAATAGTTTTCATCAATGAATGCAAGCATGTGTACATATACATGTTCATATGTGACTTTTCATGCTGGAGTCCTGCCAAAGCTGGAAATCTACGGAGTGACACTCATAGGAAATACAGAATATTTCGGACAGATTTTATCCGATTTTCTTGCCGGATACACCAAAATGTTCAGAATTGTCTGCTTTATTCACATGATAGATTAAAAAATATTTCAAAGGCACTTATTTTTTCTATAAGGATGCCCCGCACTGTTTCGTAGGAAAAACGAGGGAGTTTCCCAATGTTTTATAGGTCACAGACTGGAATTCCCCTCAAAACTTGATTTTAAAAATGAAAATGGCATTTTTTTTGATTATGTTGATATGAATTCAGTCTGAAGGTTGATAGAAAATCAGGATGGATGAATTCAGAGAAAAATATAGAATTTAGAGGTGAATTGGGGATGACACCATGCACTTCGGATCGAGGCTATCATTTGAGCGCCATTTTCGTCAATGTTGCAGACGACACGTTACATTGAAATCGAGCTGGCGATGGGCACATAAATGCCACTTTTTTGAAAGCTACTGGAGTTATTTGACAGAGTCGTAGTGAATATAAACATCTCATTTGCGTAGTGGATACATGAGCCGTCAGCTGAAGTTGATGTATTTTGTGGAAAATGAACCCACGTGTGAGCGTCGTTGTTGTTGCCGATTACAGGTCAGTCAGTCAAAAATTTTTTTCAGCACTCAGTTGTTTTGGCCTTAAAATATCCCTGAGATCTATAGAATTATTTTGATATATGAAATATGAACAGGCTCTGTGTTTAGGGCCTCCTCTAAGTGAGACCCCAAATGTGGGCCTTTTCACAGCAGTCTCCCAAGATGTTTTAGTACAATGCTGCCTTATAGCTGAGGGCTACTGAGCTTGATTTGGAAATATTTTTCAAATGCACAAAAAACCATGAAGATTATTTTTTCTCAATTCATTTTATTAGTTTGGCCAGTCATATCTGCTTCTGCTATAGTATTTCAAGATATTTGAGAGCCTCGGTCAACTTTTCATAACACAATCATTTGTAGCCTTGCATGCAGGTCTCTTTTGTGGGTTTAGAAACACTTGAGTTCCCTCCCTTCCACTGTACAATTCTCCACTGTACCATTCTCAACCTCAATGACATATTCAGATAGAAAATCCATTATATCTAGTGCTTTGAATAATGGCATCCATTCATTGCTACCAGTCTCACCCCTACCAGTCTCACCCCCCCCACCCGCATTTCACCCCCCCCCACCACCCTCATTCCACTTGCCCCATGATTTTTTACTTAAACATGAACTTCATATGAGCTTCATCTGCTTGTTTGTATCTAAATTTCAGATTTCCTTTCATAGTTCTGAATTTCTAATATGACCTTTTCAACATGGCAAAAGTGTACGACTCAGAGTTTACACAGACCGAGAGAGACTTTCTGCTTAGAAAACTAATTAGATTCATTCCTGATGAACATGGTTGTCATGTATGGTATGGTACTAAAGACAAGGATTTGTATGCTATAGTTCGAGTTGATTTTCGGGGCAAGAAACAAGTATTTACTGCACACAGACTTGCTTATTTTCTGGCCAATGACTGTTCATTTACTAACAAAACCTACAATGTGTCACATTTGTGTCACTGTAAGCTTTGTATAAATATTTCACATTTGAGTTTGGAACCAGCAGCCATAAATTCCAACAGAAATATCTGTAGAAATAATAAATGTTGTAAAGGTCACAGTGGTTATCAGAACTGCATAATTAGGTAAGAGAACCACTTGTATTACAGTTCTGTTTACTTGTTCAAATTAATCCCATAGCTGTGTTCTGCACCAACACCTTCAGTGACATGTGTGTACATAGACATTTGTCGCAACTTTCTGTCGCTTTTTCTACGTCTTGCATAATACCGTTGCTTTATGTATGCATATGTTTTTTTTCGTGCAGCATTTTTTTTTGCCAAAATATCCCCATGTGTCATACTTTGATAGATTGGATCTTCTTTTGTATATTTTACCCCAAGGGCTCCTGCCAAAAGCAAAGTTGATTTCCCTTTTCCAAATGTGGAGTTGTGAACTGCAGAATGACACAGTCCATTGAAATTCCTACTCCATGAGGTGTTCTTTGGTGCATAAGTAAATACACGGTGATTCAGACTTTCACACCGATTTGTTGTGTGGAGTCGTGAAATTTTCATGAGAATTTCAGGCGACAAGCATTTGTTGAGAACGTTATCAATTTTTGTTTTGTCTTCATTGCTCAAGACTAAGTGTTTTCCATAGGGCAGGAATTTTGGGCTGTAAGATTTCAAATGTGTCCGGCAGATAGATGATTTTTGTCTACAGTCTCGATGATTTCCACTGAAACATGCAGTTATGTTCTCAATTGCGGCTTTCGCTTTTTGGATGAATAGATCCTGTTTGTAATACTTTTTGATTCGTATGAGTTCAAGCCGTATTCGCTTTCGCATGCACGTTGCCAGCTTTTGGCGAAAAATGCCTTTGTCGCATCCAGGAGGTATTTTATTCAGATGTACGTTGTTCATCTTCTTTTGAAGTGTTCTCAGTTTGTGCACAGAGCATTGATAATAGCACACCTTATTACCAGTTTTGGTTGCAAAGTCTCTGGTTACTTTCTGCAACTGTGCACTAGCATCACTGGTTACAGATTTTATTTTCAAAATATTGCTGTCTGCGACTGTCATCAGATTTTTCATCGCTAATTTAGATTCTGTGGATGACATGGAC
>JAVTVY010037394.1:0-16683 GCA_036873755.1 Hanleya hanleyi
AATAAATCAGTTTACTTAATGAATTCAGCAAAATCTTCTTGAGGCGCCCACAGACAAATGATAGTAAATTTTTTTTATCTATCTGATTTGCATAGTTAGGCCAAATATTTGTCATGCTATTGAAATAACATTGACCGGTTCTTCGAATGGCAAATTAATTTCAGGACATGGAACAATATAGATAGATTAATATGCCTGAAGTTTCGGAGCCTTGGTTAATTAAGAACGAATCTGATGTTACTGAGCAAAAACGTGCTTTTTTTTACCTCCATTTTAGAGAGTGTGATCTCCCTAATCTGTAATAGGTACAGAAAACACAAATGGAGTGAGTGAGTGAGTGAAGTGAATAGGGTTTAATGTCGCTTTCAACATTTTTCAGCTTTATCACGACTGGGAAGGGAAGGGAGGGGAGGTGGAGGGGCGGGGGTACCTACATGAACGTGTAACAGAGCAGATCTAATGCTGCCTTTTTGTAGTGCTGTTCCACAATATCATGGCGTATGCAGATATGACACCCCCACTCGTCAGCAAATGTAAAAAAGTGCAAGATGGCCGCATTGATGACGTCACAGTGACGTCATCTTCAAAAACGGCATTTTTTGGTCGATTTTTCGGTCAGATATAAATTATTTTTTGTTTATGCAATTTCTCGGCAAAAACTTCATGATAAATAAGTAAATATTAATGTGACGTGAAATAAAATAGTTTTTGCCCACTTTTCATCGTGGAAAAGCAAAAATTTTGAAGAAAAATGACAAAAACATTACTTTTCTTGAATTTACCCATGATCCTCTCCTCGGCGGGTTATGCAAATAGGCTCAAAATGACCCCAATACGATACACTATAAAGTTACGGAGTGTCAGCTCTCAATTTTTTGTCTTTCTGGAGATAGCGTAGAAAGTTTGGTAGGGGGGGCATTTTGCCCCCCTCCCCCCGTCAGGCCTGGTAGGGTTATCTACTACATGTAGCTCTACGCTCTAACCATTAGCCCACCGCAGTGTGGTCAACACAAATGGAACACTTTTCGTGGTTATTTGACGTCCTGTGAAATTTCGTAGTAAATTCAATATTATTATAATTATCTGAATCACCGACCATAGAAACATGTAAATGGACACCAAGATCAAGAATGTCGAAATAGCGTTCGTGAATTACCGATCCTTTTTCGTACAAACATTGTCTCATGGCGGCCATGTTGAATTACAACATTTTAACCAGATTTGACTGTTCACCAAACTGTCGACCAACCATGTGCTGATTTTGAACATACAGTACCGCTCTCATTAAAAGTCAAGTCTTGCGCGGTAGAGGCCCAGTAGCAGTGCGGTAGAGGCCCAGTACCAGCGCAGTACCAACGCGGTAGCAACGCGGTGGTCACGCAGTAGCAATGCAGTAGCAACGCGGTAGGAGCACAGTAATCACTGAGCAGCCATTCTTGCATAATTACCGCGGTACGCGTATATTATTTTGGGATTACGAAGTCTATATCTAGTACAAAGATTAAAAGATGCATGCAGGCAAATGGTCCAGATACGGATTTCACTCAAGATCGTTTTTGCGTATCACTGGTTTTGGAGATGAGAAAGCATCTGAACAGGGATATACATTAGTCATATCACACAGGATTTTTCCCAAAAGATGACGATCACACCGAGTTGAAGTTTTCCTTGACCATTATTCAAAAATTGTATTTACCATTAGGGTGCACTCTTGAGTTATCCAGTTCAGCCGGAATTAAAAAAATGGGGTCCCCTCCGATCACCAATAGTCAAATAATCTTTAACGCAAGCCTGTTATATCCATATATCACCTGGAAGAGAATGTTTGTACCATTACTACAAGGCATATGCCATTTTTGTTGCAAAAAAATCCTTGCAACCCCTTTACAATTGCTTCCATTTTCCTGAAAACCCATCACAATGTAGGAAAAATTGGTCATATACGGTCCATTTTCCATAGAAATACACGTCTCGTCTTTCATGTCGAGCAGTCAATTTATGAAATCAGGGAAGGCAATTCCTGTGAAAACGTGTGTGCAAGTTTGGCGTGATTTCCCCCATTTTGTTTTTCTGTTCATGTTAACCTGTGGGTGTTTTCCAGGATAGCGATAAACAACACTTGCTTATTATCCGCCGTATTGTGGATATCAGATTAATTACTTTTTCACTACCCCACCTTTGTTTTGGTGAAATTTGCCGCATCGAGCTCAGTTTTTAGGTTATTACTTAAGAATACCTTTGCTCTATAGAATCAACGTTTAACCAGCTATACATAGATCAGGATTGATGCCAGGGGATAATAAAATGATTGGACTGTCATCCTTGTTGTTGCTCTCTCGGCGATCTATATCATGGCGTCATGCTAGGGCGTTAAGGCGTAACGACAGGTGTTGACGGGTATCGCTGCATTTCCATGAAATATCTAAAAAATCATCGCCTCAGGTCTAATTCACCAGGGCGTTGAAGCCCTAAGCTTGGCGTTGGTGGGTGTTGCTACAAGATGACACCTCACACGACGCATTCGGACCAAGGATGGTCTATTTCTACCCCAAACACCTTCCTTCACACCCTCAAAATGTCCACTTTGCCTACGATTCCTACTGCTGATGTCACCAATGACGTCCCAGATGACCTGGACATCCCTCGAGTCGTGGTCTACACCGCGAGGGCTTCACTTTGACACCTGACACGACTCATTCGGACCAAGAGTGGTCCCTCAATCGCTCAAACACACCCCCACGCACCTCCAGAATGACTACTTTCATAGTACACCCCAAATGCCCATGCGCAGATTAGGATATTAGCCCCTACGATCCAAGAGCTCCGCCCCACGGGATATACCACCAGCACCGGGCGTTGATGGGAGGTCAACGCCCGGTGGTGGTGGTGGTCTCATATACGGATGAACTTGTGTCCCTCATCAGACTATATGTATTTAGACACCAATCCAATCCGACGTTACCCCAAGAGAACTTGAAAATAAGGCCTTCCACGGACCAATCGGACCACTATGGGTCCATCTCAACCTCAAAACATCCATTCCAATGCCCATTTTCTACTACGCATGCACAGACAGACCCTATTCCCATTCCACACCTATCCAGCTGGACGCTTTCCCACGGGAGCTTCACACTGATACCTCCCACAATCCATTCAGACCATTATGGGTCCACCTCGATCTCAAAACATCCCTTCCCATACATTTTTCGCACAATCCACTGTCTGCGCGTGCGCAGAATGATGAAAACGGACGACACACTAGCCCATTTGGATGGTTCCCTACGAGAGCTTCACACAGATACCTCCCACGACCCAATCGGACAACTAGTGGTCCATCTAGACCCCAAAACCTCCCTTTCCATACCCAATTTCTACTGAGCATGCGCAGAATGACCACGAGTGCTTCACACTGATACCTCACTAGACCCAATCGGCCCACTAGGGACCCATATCGGTCCCAAAACGTCCCTTCCCATGCGTCTTTGTCTACTGTACATGCGCAGAATGGCGTCAGTTCCGCGTCACACCCATCCCGTCGAATGCTCCCTCACGAGTGCTTCAGTATGATACCTCACTCGACCCAATCGGACAACTAGTGGTCCATCTAGGCCCCAAACCTCCCTTTCCATACCCTATTTCTACTGAGCATGCGCAGATTGACGACAGTTCCACGTCATACCCATCCAGTCGGATGCTCCCCCACGAGTGATTCACACTGATGCCTCACTAGACCCAATCGGTCAACTAGGGACCCATATCGGTCCCAAAACGTCCCTTTCCATGCTTCTTTGTCTACTCTGCATGCGCAGAATGGCGTCAGTTCCACGTCACATCCATCCCGTCGAATGCTCCCTCACGAGTGCTTCAGTATGATACCTCACTCGACCCAATCGGACGATTAGGGGCCCAGTTCGACCCCAAAACGTCTATTCCCATACACTCTACATAATGCGCATGCGCACACTGGTGTCAATTCCACGTCACACCCATCCCGTCGGATGCTGTCTCATGTATGCTTCACAATGACACCTCACTCGACACAATCGGAACTTTAGGGGCCCAGCTCGAACCCAAAACGTCTCCATATGCTCTGTATACTGCACATGCCCAGAATAACGTCAGTTTCACTTCACACCCCTCCCGTTGGATACTCCCTCGCGAGTGCTTCAGTATGACACTTCAATCGACCCAATCGAACCACTAGGGGTCCAGTTCGACCCCAAAACGTATATTCCCATACTCTCTGCATACTGCGCATGCGCACAGTGACTTTTTCAAAAAATGTCACCGCGTAACTTCGGGACCCCTACCATCATGTTATACGTGGTGAGACGAAGAAAACAAGATCCCACAACCCATACCGCAAATGACCAGGAGTGAATTGCCCAGTATGGACCTATCCACTGCGCCAGTATGGACCTATACCATACCGTATATAGATCTGCTATGTAGGGGGAGATCACTCTTGTTGGGCCGTTGACCGGAAGTGCCCTTTGACCGGGAACTAATCTTTGATCCGGATGTGAGCTTTGACCCGAATGTCACGTGACTCCGCGTTCAGCCTCACGCTTCACCCTCATTTTTAATAAGGAATTTCGTCTTATATCACTACTGACAGGCTTTCACACTTTATATAAAATGCTAAGTATGGCAGAGCTATTAAAACCAACTACTGCCGGATAGGATGGAAAGGAAAGGAAAGGATGTTAACTCCCTCGTTCCACTAAAGGCACAGGGAACGCCCGCTAAATACACTCTAAATCACATGATTAGGATTGGAACACTAAACGTGCAGTTCAATTTGAACACATGTTTCGGTTTAAACGTGTTTAGGTTTTAATCATATTGATGTTTAGGTTATAAACACATGGCGTTTAGGTTGTACATGTACATGTGCTCAAATCGAATCTCACTTTAGTGTTTCGGCTAGCGATCAATCCATAAATATTTAATTACAATGCACTTAAAGGCCCTAAGAATCAGCTTGAATAACTAATTATTTAATCATACTTGGATACCAAATAAATAATGTGTACCAGAAATTTTGAGAATAATCGTTTTCCATTATATAATTACCGTCTTTTCATGTTGTCCTGAGAGAACAAAATTTATCGAGGCCAAATGTGCTATTCTTGAAATAGCAATTGATGTAAACATGCGTATTAAGGGAGTAGATCACATTTAGTACTGGAAGACTGAAGGTGCTGCAAAACCTTCAGTGTTTAGGCTAGGATAAGACGTGGGGCGTAGATATGGGGAATTGGGGTGGAAGTAGGAGGTTCTTGGGGATCATCTTCCAGGTATTTGTAAGCTTGTTTTTTATGGGAATTGAATTAGTATGAATTTCTTCGGGGCACCAACACCATAATATTCAGTCTCAGGAACATATCAATATATTATTTATATTCACCCTATTGCGAGCATGTTTGGAAAAAAATCCAAACTCTGATATAGTTCCATAAGCTCATGAACGTGAGTTACTCCCTTAATACTAATAAACTGTGAAAGTGGTGATATTTAGTGCATGCAACGGTCTAATCGTTCCAGCGTAAAACTATCCGAAAATCGTGTGTGATCTCCCAAATTCTATATTTTGAATCTGTACTAAATTGATAACCTTCAAACTGAATATAAAGAATATGATATGGATTTCAGTCTACGCCGGAGAGTCCGCTTATAATTAGATCTGATTGACATGAATGCACAAGTTCCTCTAAGGCATGATAATGACGTGTTTTATAATAATCCACCTGTTGCCCAATATTGAGATAACAAAGGAGAGCCTGTCTGTGCAGTAACCCGTGACTTCAACCGATCAGATTCTGGTTCGTATGATTTTACTTTGCCCTATTTTTTCAACCCACGACAATATTTTGAGCTGGCGATTCCTGACACAATTTTACAAAATTTTCCCAGTATTCAGTGAAACTGTCATTATGCTTAGAATAATATATAATTTATCAAATACTACATGAAAATAAACCATCTATCACCAGTCCAAAATGATTGTCCTGGGTTATAAGATAGGGCAAAGTGATATTATACGAACCAGTAGCTGAACATCTGTAGGACAATCTTCCCTCTCCAGGCAACTATACCTCAGGACGTATTCCACCGGATAAATTCCTCCAGGACAATTCCCCATCGTCAATTTATACCCCCCCCGCCCCTCCCCATCCCCCCACCGATGATCCCCTCCCAATGTTAAAACGATCAAATACCGCCAGGAAAGGGAAATACATGTATTGTATTGTTCTGAGAGCCATAATCTCATTACCGTCTAATGTTAAATACGACATGATAAACAGCTATACAGGTGCTCAAAATACTACCAAACAAAGGAAATATTGCTAAGTTCTTCACTTCTATCGTAAACACGGAACGTGGCTAATTGAATGGCAAGATTATGAGCTATTTGTCTTTCTCATAATCGTACATGTTTTGTAGGATCCCAGGATTGTAAAAGGATAGCACAACGTAGGATGAAGACATTTTGAAATAATAATACACCATGAGCTTGAATGTATATAATACGTATTCCACCGGATAAATTTCACCGGATTAATGCATGAATATCTATTTAACCGCTTATAAATGTACATGCGCGAAGATACAAAATTTGTTAAGTATGACAAGGAAGTTCTAATACAATAACGAAGTGTTTAATACTATATTCATATACATGTATATTTATATAATGGCCCTAAATAAGATACTTTCTTTTCCTCACCCCAAAAAGGTCGAAAACATGAATTTTCACATAACAGATTATGTTTTCATTATATCAGTTCAAACTCCATCACAATATTTTCCTCAATTTTCTGAATGTACCAAAAAATGTACCGGGGGAAAATTGTACTGGGCACGGGGAATTTGTCGGACGGAAATTGTCTTGTAGAAATTTATCCGAGAGGAAATTGTCCAGGGGATGGAATATGTCTGTGTCCTTTCAGTATGTATTGTGATCCGATATAATATTAAGTTACATAGTACGCTATACCTTTTCTGAGAAAAAAGGACGTTGAAGCAAGTAATTAGGCTCATTCCCAATATATTGCATTGCCATAGCGAATCGTCTTTCAGAAAATGAGCTATTTTTTGTCTTATTAGTGCATATCCTAATTATACATGCGATCATTTTTCGTATTTGTATCATGAGAATATTTACACTCGGTTTTTTACCCCTCGGCCAACTTTGGCCTAGGGGTATTGTCGTCATCATGTACGGCTGTCTGTACGTCCGTACGTCCGTACGTACGTCCGTTACCGCGATATCTACAGAACCGTTTCATGCCTGGCAACCAAACTTGTTACATCTATTTATCTTCACGTAAATCAGAAGCCTATCGAAAATGAGTCATCTCGGACAATATTTTGCAGAGTTATGCCCCTTTTTACAAATAAAAATCCTTTTATGATTTGTTATTGTGATAATTTCAGAACTGTTCCATATACAACATCCTAACGTGATACAGTTGTTTCTCTTGACCTGAACTAGATGCCTATCGAAAATGAGTCGTGTTAGAAAGTATTTTGCAGAGTTATGCCCCTTGTCTAATAAAATCCGTTACCGCGATACCTACAGAACCGTTTCATGCATGGCAACCAAACTTGTTACATCTATTTATCTTCACGTAAATCAGAAGCCTATCGAAAATGAGTCATCTCGGACAATATTTTGCAGAGTTATGCCCCTTTTTACAAATAAAAATCCATTTATGATTTATTGTGATAATTTCAGAACCGTTCCAAATACAACATCCTAACGTGATACAGTTGTTTCTCTTGACCTGAACTAGATGCCTATCGAAAATGAGTCGTGTCAGAAAGTATTTTGCAGAGTTATGCCCCTTGTCTAATAAAATCCACTAATTCCTATGTTAAGTTTGCATATAATTTCTATATCATGTTTGTATACTATCACATTTATTTATTGATTGGATGACTGATTTATTGATTTATTCTCTTACACAATGCGAAGAATGCCTGCAAATCTGTTTTGAAAATGACACTAGATGCCTATCAAAAATGAGTCGTGTCAGAAAGTATGCCCCTTGTCTAACAAAATCCACTAATTCCTATGTTAAGTTTGCATATTCTTTCTATATCATGTTAGTATACTATCACATTTATTTATTGATTGGATGACTGATTTATTTTCTTAGACAATGCAAAGAATGCTTGCAAATCTGTTTTGAAAATGACATACATGTGCCATTTAGTATACATGTACTGTATTTATAAAGCCATGTGTACTGTTGTTTTGGTAAGACATCGATACAGCTCTTTCAATTTATTCCAGAAACAAATTAATTTAAGGGGAGGAAAACTTTTCTTTTTTTTTCAAAGAAAGTACACTTACAATACCAGGGGTAAATACTTCTTCCCACAAGCCAATCAATTGGTAGAGACACCCTTACATTATAATAGCTGGGGTTCAGAGCCGAGGGGTTTCGATAGCGCAGCTTCATGTTTAAATATTGTGGATATACACTGCTGATTAATGTTATACACTATTTCGAGAAATAGAATCAAATGTCACACAGATAGATTTGAGGCAGCGGAACATGTGAGCCAAATATTGAACCAAAATGGTTTTGAGCCAACCAAATTAGTTATTAGTGCTACGGTACCAATATCTACTCGATGGATCACAATTGTTCGCTGGTTAGATGTTAAACGAAGCCAACTGTGTGTTTATGCAACATTGATTTGTTCCTTCCAGTCATATATTGATCATTTGTCTCGTTTTGTGGTATCCTAACCCAGGAGTGGTTTGGTGATGTGCTTTGCCCTGATGTCATCACAACATTAGCTCTTGCCCGAAACCTATGGGGTCGGAGTACATTAAGGTGAAATCCCTTATCATTTCTGAGGGTATGGGGGATAATGCGAAGTGAATGAGAGGGTAGATGATGTGGTGTTTGGTCGAAGTCACATCCGGGACAAAGGTCATGTTCGGTGAAGGGGTTACTCCCATGACGAAACTTCCGATATAAACCACGCCAGTCCGACCCTACCAATGCCATTCGTAGTCTACACCACGTGGACTTCAAGTCGACATACCGCACGGCCCGTTTGGATCAAAGATTGTCCCTATCTCACCCAAACACGTACCGGTGCACCAGCACAACGCCCGCTTTCTCTAATGTTGCCCAACTGTGTATGCGTATCATGCTGTCACTTCCAGTCCAAGCCATACCAGCCGTAGTTTACACCACGTAGGCTTCAATATGACACCCTGCACGCTATATTTGGACCAAGATTGATCCTCTAGGTCGCGCATCCCGAAATGTCCGCTATCGCAAACACGCCTTCACTGTGCATGCGCATACTAACGAAATTTGCACCCTGAACCGCCCCCAGTCGTAGTCTACATGCCGATCCTCCATGATGGGCCATGAACCCGCCACGACCCATGTAGACCATTCAGAAGCCCATGTAAACCAATTTGACCGGGGTTAATTTTGGGTGTAAAGTCCTTATTCTGCATTTTATTTTTAAGAAGAAATCCTAGTTGTGTATCTACCCACCTATCACATGGCCGATCTCGACGAGCGCTTCAAGTCGAGACCTAGCCCGATCCCTTAGAACCCAATATTGGCCCACCTGGACCCATTTGACTGCGTGTTCGGTCCGTTTTTATCCGCATTTCTTTCAGAATAACCCTAGTTTTACATCCACCTTAATCGGTCACGTGACCTCTTCTCTATTTTTCACAATGACATGGCAACTCCTTCACCGACCATGGCCTTTGACCCGGACGTGATCTCTAACGGACGCGACGTTATCCGCCCTCCGCATCGCAATTCCCCCCCCCCTTAAAATGATGAGATTCCACCTTAATATACTACTGGCCTATAGGTCATATGAATACTTGTCACTACACCAGCAGCTTCTCTCGCCACGTTTATATGTTGCGTTCAACTAATACAATCAATTCATAGAAATAATAAATAATCTATTCTGAGTTATGCTGAATAGGCTGAATGTGAATACCGAAAGAATTATATTCATGATTCATGGATGAGGAAACACCTGTACGGGCGATGTTATTCCATCGTCACAACTGAGGTTTATCAGCGGCCTAGACGCTGCCCTTTCTATCCTATTAAAGTCATCGTTCAAAAAGACCATCCCTGCTATGCGCCGATATTATTATGAAAAAAAAATCACATGAAGTGACCTTCCACATCTCTGAGACCACACTGGAATACATACGTCGACCAAATATGTTAAATCCGGATTCAGGCGAAATTAGCCACATTAGCTTTGCATATAAATTTCTTTAAAAATAGTCTAAATATTCATGCTACTACATGAACCGGATATACCCGATCATTATCCTTCACTCTCTTTCTCCAATGGATCGGAGCCATTGAAACTAAGCCGGAATCACGAGAATCGTCAAATAGCATGTATTTGTATTACTGTTCGTGTATTCCAATGCCTTCACATATAATAAACTCGAATGCTACGAGATAAATTAGGATACACACATGTTAATAGCCTTCTTTTGTTTAAGCGCAGTAATCCGTAATTTCGAGCCCTCAGTAGCAGCGCGGTAGCAGTGCGGTGGCAATGCGGTAGCAATGCGGTGACAACGCGGTACCAACGCAGCAGCAACGCAGCAGCGATGCGGTAGAGGTATAGTAGCAGCACCTTAATTACCGCGGTAGAGTGACATTTAATGAGAGCGGTACTGTATAGCCGATACATTTATGCAGTTTGCTTGTAACAGAGGAATGCCATCGAACCAATATTTTGACACTTTCCCGTGGTCTGGCTGGCTGACTTTAACACAAGTTGATAGACACGTATTTCTTCACAAGATTTAGAGGGCGCAAATGTTCCATGAAGAAGATATTTACACCAGAAAAATCCTTCGTACAGTTGCGTTTGTGAAAACAAATATTTGTTACTGATTTCATGCAGAGAAAATACTTCCCAGACGTTATATCCTATAAAATGAACACAGTCAAAAATGAGATAGAACGGCGTGTATACTGATGTTTGAAATAAAGCTGTCCTTTATGATCCTCTTGGTGATCATATGAAGAGACACAACGAAAGTGCTACCCATTGAGAACTGTTGACCACTTCTCTCTTGCAGGAAACTAGCGTATGCTTTTGTATACTATGACTTTCTTTTAATTTGGTGCTAATGCTGTTATATGAATTGGGCCTTTGAATTATGGACGTGGAAATTCTTTAATGGAGGAGGGCAGAATATCGAATGACGGATTAGACGCTTGTATTTTGCGTTTGCCTGTCGACTGTGATAATTTACAGTATAAGACTATTTCATTTTGCATGAAACAATTCTTTGTGCAGAATCAACGAAACTAATTACTGGCTTTATGAACGTAACAAAGCCACATCCCATTTATACTTAAACTGTTTATCAATTAATTCCAGATACTCCACCGACATACCCGGTTATGGAGCAGAGTCCTCGGGTACCGGTACTGAACCAGCCGTTTGAGGTAACCTGTTCGGCTAGTGGGGGATCAATCGGTCTGTCCACCACACTGTATGCAGGGCGAGCTGACTGGCCATGGTCAAAAACTTCCCGTGGTGGACAACCTTCGGCTACCATTCGCTTTGACAGACTGGGGCCTGAACACAATGGCCTACACTTCCGCTGTCTGGCTCACAATTTCGATTTTGACTGGTCTGAGTACACTGCCAAGGATATCGTCCTAAACATCAAGTGTAAGTGTCGAAAAAAACGGATCGGATTTTGGAGTAAAGTGGATCTGGAAATTTCATATTTCACAACCGTTCGCTCAACTTCTGGCGTGACAATATCAGACAACAATGACATCCGTGTTTCTGCGTCACCATCCTAGCGATAGGACATGAGGAAGGGAAATTGACAAACTTAAAAAAATAGAATTGCCTTGCCTAATATATAACCGAAAAATAGCTTTTATGAATGGTGACAAATAATTACCTAATAATGAGAGTGAAATTCGCCTTGTATTTTGCAAAACATTATTTGAACTAGATTACGTAGATTACCAGATGACGCCACAAGTGAGTGGTGTCGCACCAAGGCTAAACAAATTCAAATGGGTGTTGTCCGGTCAGATCGTCAGTCCCCTCATCCGCTTAGATCACGTCGTCTACTGATGTACGTGCCCGATGAAAATAGTGGCAAGATGCAATAGTAGACATGCACATAGACTCCTCGTGGCGCCAGAAGACCTATTGGCAGAGTCCGGTGGAATTATGCAGCAAGGTACGTTAGCCCTGGCACAAGACCTACTCATCATAAACAAAGCGTAGGTCCGGTTACCCTCACCATAATGGAAACCACCTGGGCAAAGTTGTATTACAGTAACCGGAGTCATGCAGCGTATTGCGGGATGAACGCTCTCTACCAGGCCGCCAAACCCATGGAGTACGTCGGCCTGATTAAATACAAAAACACCTATAACTTACATCGGGTCATTTTCCATGCAGCCAGGTTATCGTCTGGACTAGATGCGCCCAACCTTGACGTATTATTTCTTCGGGCTTCACCAGTGCCACCAGAGTATCAACTCACGATCTGGAACGTTCCTTATGGGCACTTTACTTATAATTTAACAGGTTCCGCCACCGCGGTTCTCAGGACACACTAGTTTCAACCCATGTTGACCATGTCAGCTCTGCGTGGCTGAGGGCTGACCATAGATCAGGATGCAAGATGAACCCAACGACTGTTCCCATCTTAGTCAGTCGAGGCACTTGGTTCGCGAAGAACATAGACATCGTGATCTACGTCAGTAAAGGGGCCAAAGAGCTGACCACACAACACCCGTTTGAATGTCTTGATAGATGTCTTGAACTGCATGATAGATTAGTATAAATTAAAATAGATTTTGCCCACTTTTCCTCCCAGAAAAGCCGGAAGTTTGAAGAAATATTATGAATACATAACTTTTCTGGTACCCCGCATGACCGCCGTTTTGAATTTACCCATGATCCTCTGTTCGGGAGTTATGCGAATAGGCTCAAAATTACCCCCACACCATAAACTGCAAAGTGCCGGAGCGTTACTCAATTTTCTGTCATTCCGGAGATAGGATAAAAAGTTTGGTATGGAGGCCCACCGGGCCTGGTAGGGTTAACGTATGTAGACCATCTTTAAAACCCATATTAGGCAATTTGTATATTCCAGTGACTATACACCATCCCGTCCAGACTGTGTCACAGTGGTTGGATTCGGATCTATACTAGAATCCGCCAGGAAGTGAGAGCATATCTTAGCCTAATTTGACCTCCTACTACTATTCTATTAAGTTCCCTGTAACCTTGCACAGTTCAATTGTCTTTTTTTCTTCTTTTTGTAATCTCAAAATCAAAAACTGAAATTTGGCCGTCAATTTTCAATTTTCGTTTGATTGGATTCTCAAAATCAAAAATTGAAATTTGACGGTCAATTCTAAATTTTCGTTTTTTGTTTTTGTAATCCCAAAACCAAAAATTGAAATTGATGGTCAAATTTCAATTTTTCATTTCGAGAATCCAAAAACGAAATTTAAATTTTTGATTTCGGGAAACCAAAAACGAAAACGAAAATTGAACTGGGCAAGGTAACACGAACTAAGACTCAATTGCGACCCAGCTTTTAAGTAAGTCGCATCATATTGTCTTCAATAAAAAAGATTACCCTATTCATAGATTCATGTCATCGCCCTAAAAGGGTAATGGCTATCACCCTAAAAGGGTAACGACCTGGGTTATCGCCTTAAAAAGGTGACGACATTGGCCATCACCCTTTTTCATCACCTTTAAAGGGTGATGAACAGGCATCATTACCATAAAAAGGTGATGGACCATCACCCTTTTTCTGGCTGTGTATATTCAAAATCGAGAGACGTTCAGTGGACTGTTCAACCCACGTCGTCAAGCAAGGATAAATTTAAATAGAGAAATTGTTATACATAAAGAACGAATACTAAATGTCCGATCTGACGAATGCAGAGTATAATGTATCTCAATTAGTCGATGAGTACAAGTTAGAAGATTACAGTCATTATGATGTCTCATGATCCATTACCAGTGTGCATTTCACGATATTACATCACGAGGATGGCGGATGAGTGCTAATATATAGAATATTAGTGCGCCATATTGGGACAATATAGAATAATACAGCGGAACAGTGATAAAATATAGAGTATCAATGCGCAATAGTAGAAAACATACAATATCAATGCGCAATAGTGGTAAAATATAGAATATCAGTGTGTAATAGTGGTAAAATACGGAATGTCATTGTGCAATGGCATATACCAGTTCTAAGAAGAACTGTTTGTTTTTTGCAGTTCCCCCAGACAGGGTTACTCTGGAAACATCATCCACGATAGAAGTGGGGTTTGACGTGACCTTGACCTGTATGACGTCAGAGGCGAACCCTGCACCAAATCTGCTCTGGTTCCTTGGCCAGAACCAGTTGCCTTCGTCGACGGACGTCTTCTTACGTCCAGGACAGAACCGCGGAGTTTTGGTGTTCCAAAATACTACCATCAGAATAACACGGGAAATGATAGGGCAAACTATCAAGTGCATGGCCATCCATGAATCCACATTCTTCCCGACGAAGGCCTCCGTTAGTTTGATGTGACCGTTCCTGTCCACACAGGATAGCTTCGTGTATCGGTTATTAATCTTTGAAGTTTTTTTTGTTCCCACATCAGTAACAGTACGATTTCGATGCGAATCTCACGAATCACGCGTGCACGCGGCACGATTATCAAAATCATGATAAAGTCAAAAAGAATCTGTAGTAAAAGGAAGAGGAAATCGCGAAGTGTACCGAGTATTTATTTATTTGAGGCTGTGTCGCTCTTGAGCCGGTGGTGACTGTGTTCTTTCACTTGATCCATGTTTTACCTAATTCTGGACCTTTTATCGTTAAAAGGTCGATGAGACGGTCAGTGGATGTGTCGACTAATCCCGTGGCTATCCAGATTAACGGATGTTTACCTATACATCCTCCTACTTCTCATCATGCAAAACCTATGAAAACACAAAGAAATTTATATCCTCCCATGAATTCGCCCATGAATAACATCGAAGCCTCATTTGCAGGTACCCATGAATTTTTTTCATACCCATGAATTTGCAAGTGAGAATACAGAATCTTACAAAATAATAGCCGTGGATCAATTAGTAATGGCTAGTAAAATGTTGAGAAAAGGCCATGGACTTGTTAAGCACCATGCTATACTGTACCGAAGCTGATTTTATAGAGATATCAAGGAAAGATCATAGTACTGAATTTGACCTTCTGTGGAATTTTGCGGGCAGGAATTGCAAGCAGTTCCTAGTTCATGATGTAGGTTATAATAAAAATAACCACAATCGTACATTAGTACATGGCCTATCCATGTACCACCAGCTTGTAAATTTATTGGCCATGAGTATTAAGTATGGCTATGATGTATATTGAATTAATAGTTGTCAAAAAAAATATAAGCCTCTTACTAGCAGTTTAAAGTTAGAATGTGTGCATTTATCTTGTCTATGAATCATTCAGGGTGGATTTTTCGGACAGAACGCTGTCAGAATAATATACAATTTTCCTATTCAAGAGTGCAGCTCTCATCCCTAAAGGTTTCAATAGGGACTAGGGGCCGTATGAACCCATGTACTCCAAGATCCTCATGGTACTCATATGAACAGACACAATCAAAGCGTGGCTGAGATACATCATTCTTTAGATGACGACTTTACAACGAATTATGGATTAAGAATACTGATCAGCGATACGGATTTGGTATTTTTGGAACATCATGATGTCTTGCCGGCATCATTGAAAACTGTTGACTGCTTCTCTCTTGCAGGAAACAAGCCTATGTTTATGTATACTATGATTGTCTTTTTGAATTTGGTGCTAATACTGTTATATGGAATATGGAATAGGTCTTTGGATTACGGACGCGGATATTCTCTAATGGACGACGGCTGAATTATGGATGACGGACTAGACGCTTGTAATTCGCCATATAACAGAACTATTTGTGCGGCTGTTATGTGAACATTTTTGAAAAAAACCCACATGTCCTGAATTTCTCAACTGTAGTATAATTAATACACTGCGGAAATTTTACGGAGATACGTTAATGCTGTTACTGTACTGTGCAGAAAAAGGCGGCGCGCAGATCGACACAGAGAGCATGTATCTACATACGAGAGAGACGGGAAATGAGTCCAGTATCACTTGTAAAAGAGTTAACAAGTCTTATGCTAAATTATTACACAATAACACATGGTACAACGTCTTGTTTACCTGTAACATGAGTCTTCTCCGCCCCGTTTACAAGCGTACGATGCTGATTGGCCGAGAGCAGTGCACACACAAGCTGTATGCCGATTCAAACCCAGTGCAATCAGAGGGTATATCTGACAGTAGGAGGTATACAATCTGATGCCATGAGAATGGTTGTCCCAGAACCATTCAATTCCTGCCTCGGAATATAATAGGAAATTTCTAACAGCTTCCTGTTCTGTAACACCTATAGAACACAATGTATTATCATCAGCATAATTTGTCAGATAAGTATGTAATAATATGTCAACAAAGTAATTGAAAATGATATTTAAGAAAAACACGGTCCCAAGAAAGATCATTGGGGTACCCTCTTCAATAGCTTTTTCCATGCACGTCTTTTCGAGCCGATCTTAACC
>JAVTVY010037395.1:0-17517 GCA_036873755.1 Hanleya hanleyi
TTTTTCTCGACCGCTGATTGGTCCACATGGAACTACCCATCTTTCCCAGGTTCATGTAGAATCCCCTTTTTGTGCTCAAGCTCTGACTATAGCGATGCCGCAACATTGTCCCATTGGACATTGGACCGTCTGACCTGGAGGTCACCCTTTGACCTTTTGACCCGCGTCCGCGCGCGCGCGCGCACTACCGGGAATGACGCGCACTTTCGGAGAACGCGCGCGCGCGCTGCGGCCGGGGCGGGGCGGGGCGGGGCGGGAAAAGGTGCCGGAGGTTGAACATACGGATGTGTAAGGGGAAACATTAGGAACTCTTCTATGTTTGGAGGTAATTTCAGTGAAAAACCCGGAAGTGACGTCACAACCCCACGTGACCTGCGCAACAGAATGGATACGACACCCTAGTGTAACTCCCTCACCTAGGCTTCACATGGATACCTCACTAGCTTCAATAAACTTTCATACCCTTCGGCCACCGCGTATGCGCAGAATGACGCTATTTCAAATCCGCTAGTCCAGGCAGATGCCCCTTCACCTAAGCTTCACTTTGATACCTCACTCGATCTCATTGCACCAGTAGTAACTCCCCTAGCTCCCAACACGGCTATTTCCATACCCTTGGGCCACCGCGCATGCGCAGAATGACGCTATTTCAAATCCGCTAGTCCAGTCTATCAGATGCTCCTTCACGTCACCTTCACTTTGATACCTCACTCGACCCCATTGGACCATTGGCTTCGCTAGCTCCAAAACGGCTATTTTCATACCCTCGGGCCACCGCGCATGCACAGAATGCTGATAGTTCAACCCACACCAGTCCATCAGATGGCCCTTCATCTCACCTTCACATTGATACCTCACTCGGCTCCATCGGGCCACTAGGGGCGCCCCTAACGCCAAAAAGGCTATTTTTAAGATAAACATCAAAATCTGGTGTACGAAGATTTTTTTTATTTTAGAGGTAGTGGGTCGAGTGAGGTATCATATTGAAGCTGACGTGAAATGCTTCACACTGATACCTCACTCGACCCCATTGCACCACTAGGGGCGCCTCTAACCCAAAAAAGGATATTTTGAAGATTACGCATGCGCAGAATGCTGATAGTTCAACCCACACCCAGTCTATCAGATGCGCCTTCACGTCACCTTCAATTTGATACCGCACTCGACCCCATTGGACCATTAGGGACGCCTCTAACCTCAAAAAGGCTATTTTGATGTTTTGATATTTTTCATATTATCTTCGCGCATGCGCAGAATTACCCTAATTCAAGCCCACACCCAGTCTATCAGATGCTCCTTCACGTCACCTTCAATTTAATACCTCACTCGACCCGATTGGTGCAATAGGGACGTCTCTAACCTCAAAAAGGCTATTTTTGATCTCTTGATCTTTTTGATCTCAATCTTCAATCTTCAAAATACCCTTTTTTTGGGTTAGAGGCGCCCCTAGTGGTCCAATGCGGTCGAGTGAGGTATCAATCTGAAGCATTTCACGTCCGCTTCAATTTGATACCTCACTCGACCCACTACCTCCAAAATAAAAATAATCCTCGTACACCAGGTTTTGCTATCGTTCTTCAAAATAGCCTTTTTGGTGTTAGGGGCGCCCCTAGTGGTCCAATGGGGTCGAGTGAGGTATCAATGTGAAGCATTTCACGTCAGCTTCAATATGATACCTCACTCGACCCTCTACCTCAAAATAAAATTTTTGTTTACAGTTCAAAACAACTTTCCCATCCGAAGGACGGGTTTTACTTCACATTTTTTTGTTTTGTTTTGAAATTTTTTTTTTGAAATGTACAAACTTTTACGTGAAGACAATATTCTTTATATATGTGTACTTCCTATTTCCCGCAGGAATTTATGGAATATCAATTCTTTCCGCAATGAACTTACAATTTTACTGGCAATGAAATTCTCCGTGTCAATTTGAAGTGGATATGAAAACGTACTGACTCACACGTGCAATGGCAACAATTCGCTACAGTGTAATGAAATGTGTTCATTTTTTAGGCGCCCGTGGTTTTATTAATATGCACACACATATGCTTTTCTAATAGTTCATTGGCTGAACCGCGAGGCGGGGGAAAAAATATTAAACTAATTTCGTCTCGCGCGGAGTGTGTACGGTGAATGCAAGCCAAACAGCTCAGCATGTTATTTTGACTCGATTCATACGCTCGACTCTTCAAAATGGACTTGAAGAAGACGTTATGCGGGAACTGAAATCAATTTCTTGAAACTTTTGCTCACCGTGTGCGCTGAAACAACAACAACAGAGCTGACAGACAATTGAGGCCGTTAGCTCAGCTGATATCTCTCGTGTGCGCCGGTTTATATACCGAAGGAGATATGTGAATTTCGATTAGCATACAAATGCATGGTGTGTTATATCCCACCTAGGAAAAAAACAGCCACAGATATGCATTATACATCCGGGAGTATGGGAGATATGGTATACATCTGGACTAAACTTCTTTTATCAGGTAAGCTAGTACTATACTTGCGTTGAATCGCAACATCATGACATAGTGACCAAACCATAACAGTTGACAGCTGTAAAAATAGATACCGTGGCATAAATTAGTTGTGTGTCCCAACTAATCTATTGAGAACGTTTTGTTTGATTTTTTGAGAAATATATATTGTTGTGTTCTGAAACTTATGTCACTGGTAAAATGCAATTACTATAGTATTCATTCAAAATATTAGCAAACAACATTCTGTAGAACTATCTGTTTGAAACATTTTCTGTTTTGGGTGTCATTCTCTGGGTTAAATATTGGCGTCAGCCATTGTTGATTTGGATCAGCTCAATACTCGTAGGTTTGATAGGCATTCTTTTCCATTCATGGAATTTTTACAGTTCCACAGTGTCACAAAACAACAATAATGCCATGATGTCACAATAAGACGTTACAAAGACAATTTCTGCTGTATACAATGGTATAAGGCACCTGTATACAATGGTATAAGGCACCTGTATACCATGGTATAAGGCACATGTATACAATGGTATAAGGCACCTGTATACAATGGTATAAGGCACCTGTATACAATGGTATAAGGCACCTGTATACAATGGTATAAGGCACCTATATACAATGGTATAAGGCACCTGTAATAAGGCACCTGTATACAATGGTCAGATGTACCTGTATACAATGGTATAAGGCACCTGTATACAATGGTCAGATGTACCTGTATACAATGGTATAAGGCACCTGTATACAATGGTATAAGGCACCTGTATACAATGGTCAGATGTACATGTATACAATGGTATAAGGCACCTGTATACAATGGTATAAGGCACCTGTATACAATGGTCAGATGTACCTGTATACAATGGTATAAGGCACCTGTATACAATGGTCAGATGTACCTGTAAAATTCTTGCACTCACTCACACTGGCGGCCATCTTGTACCCACCTCCCACATCTCACTCACACTGGCGGCCATCTTGTACCCACCTCCCACATCTTCCACTGGCGGCCATCTTGTACCCACCTCCCACATCATGACACTGGCGGCCATCTTGTACCCACCTCCCACATCTTCCACTGGCAGCCATCTTGTACCCACCTCCCACATGGCGGCCATCTTGTACCCACCTCCCACATCTTCCACTGGCGGCCATCTTGTACCCACCTCCCACATGGCGGCCATCTTGTACCCACCTCCCACATGGCGGCCATCTTGTACCCACCTCCCACATGGCGGCCATCTTGTACCCACCTCCCACATGGCGACCATCTTGTACCCACCTCCCACATGGCGGCCATCTTGTACCCACCTCCCACATGGCGGCCATCTTGTACCCACCTCCCACATGGCGGCCATCTTGTACCCACCTCCCACATGGCGGCCATCTTGTACCCACCTCCCACATGGCGGCCATCCTGTACCCACCTCCCACACATCACGCATGCGCACACCGCCCCAATACCGCCACAAAACCTACACTTATGACGTCACACCAGGTTCTGCGCATGCGCAGTGAGGCGCTATTACGCCAATTAGGGTATTGTATACTACTTGCCTGTTTGTGGCGGCGATAAATCTGTACTCGACGGGGTCGATTTAGGATTCGCAACCCGACAGACCCGTTGTCGATACTATCTGCAAATAGCTTAGACTCACCACACTACATTTCTGGATGGATATCATACCTGTGATGAACCCAAAGTGTCTATCTGGCTATTTTGCTGACATATCACACTCAAGTGATAATTCTAGTCATTGATCTAAATTCTGATAAACAAAATTGGAGATTGTTTTCAAGGTGTGTTTATTGCAGGAATGAGCCGCATGGCTCCTCTCCCAATCACATATATAGTATATAATATAATAGAATCACACCACTGACTGAAATAATATGACTGGCTTAACAGAGAAGTCTGCTAGACTGACTAATCAATCAGCTCAAATTAATGTTTGTCTCGTTTGCTTACATATAAGCAATTAAATTCATTTTCAGATTGACGTACCTCTACCGAATGTTATATAAATATGGACATAAATACCAGGATTGCTAAGTTCTTATGCATATTAAACTTGTCTAGCAATGTATTGTGCTCTAAGTTCTTTGGCGTCAATTATGAATTTTCCCACAGAGATAATCCCTTTTTTAAACTGGAAATTTAACAATAGTTTTAATTTTTGAAGGGACGGCCATGACCAGTAATATTTCTTAAAATATTGTTTTCTTAGGGCAGAGTACATTGGACAGCAATGTAGAAAATGAAATTCTTCCTCCACCATACCGGAGCTACAGACCTTACAAATACGATTAGCTTTCCGGATATTATTGTATCGACCGATTTCAAGTTCTAGCCCATGAAAACCACATCTGAAGCGAACTATAGCATGAAAGACTTTTTCACTTAATGATGTTGAAAACTCTATGTATTGTTCTGTCGAGAAAACCTCTTTTACCATTACATATGTCGAGGGTCTTGTTGATGTTTTAATATTAGCTGACCAATTTTGTATAAAAGTCCTCTATCGTTCTGTGTATATGATATATATTTAATTGGGTCGGGTCTTCCAAATGAAATAAATACCCGTATCCATTACTCTCCAGTAAATGTCTAATTCCCTTACTCCAGTTATATAACCTTTTTGGATAAACTTTCCCGCATTGTAATTGGTACAGTCTATAAGGTAAAGAATCTTTGTTACTCACAAGCTTAACCCAAAATTTAACTATGCTTTTTTTTACATTCAGTAGACAAGCTGTATAAACATATTTGGAGCATTTTTTGGGAGACCCAAAACAAACATACAATATTGAGTGTATACAGATTCTATATCTTTCATGTCACTAAAACCCCATAATTCACATCCATATAATAGTATAGGATTTATCATTTTATCAAAAATTTCCAACTTAGTATCTACATCAAGTTCTAGATTATAGAAACATACCATCTCTTCAAAATGAATATTGATCTCCTTGCCTTTTCAATCAGAGCTGTACGGGTTTCCTCCATATTTAAATTATATTTCAGACAAATGCCGAGATAACAAAAATGATCTAATACATCTACCAAATTACCATTGCAGGTCCAATTGTATTGTTTTCAAATAAATGGTTAATAGTTGATCCCACAAATTCATCTTAGCTAATTGGAATAAATTATGTCCGGGTGGAAAGAGGATATTACGGAAGCATAGATAGGACATGGGTGAAAATTATTTTTCCGTTCACGAAATTATCTTCGACCCGGAGATACATCTCCGACCCGGAGATAATTATCTCCGACCCGGAGATACATCTCCGACCCGGAGATACATTTCCGACCCGGAGATACATTTCCGACCCGGAGATAATTATCTCCGACCTGGAGAAACTTATCTCCGACTCCGGAGATACATCTCCGACCCGGAGAAACTTATCTCCGACTCCGGAGATACATCTCCGACCCGGAGATAATTATCTCCGACCCGGAGACAATTATCTTCGAACCGGAGATAATTATCTACGAACCGGACATACATTTCCGATCTGGAGATAATTGTCTCCGACCCAGAGATGATTGACCAATGGTGTTGCAGCGATCGTTACCGCAGCTCGACTCTCATTGGTCAATTATCTCCGGGCCGGAGATGAATCTTGGGGTCGGAGATGTATCTCGGGGTCGGAGATATTTTCTCCGGGTCGGAGATGTATCTCGGGGTCGAAGATGTATCTCCGGATCGGAGATGTATCTCGGCGTCGGAGATAATTTTCTCCGGGTCGGAAATAATTTTCACCCATGTCCTATCTATGCTTCCGTAGGATATCAACAGAATCGGACGAAAAACACCAGGAACATAGACTATAGAGGGAAAAATATGATTGAACAGAAAATAAGCTCGCAATACCTCCATAGTACAGTGTAATACGCACCTCTGCGTATTATGATCATTAAATATGCTCCTAAGCTCCCTAGGATAGAGAACTGAGACATATCGCATTATGTATTTGGCATTATCTAAAAATGAGAACTCCTCGATCTGTTCCATCATGACATAAAATCCCTTTTTTGATGGCTGGAGGATTTCTGAATTGGAAATGTGTTTAAGATATAAACTGTTAGACCTGCTGCGATTACACCTCATGTGAATTTAATCATTTTCAAGTGAGATGGCCAATAAAAACATTCAAGTTGATAGATGAAAGACAACCAAACTATTTTGAATGACCAATATGGGTAGCTATGTTGATATTTTCACCATGCCTCACGGTCAGTTTTATACAACAGCGCTTGTAATACACGTGATAAAATACATCGTTTGAAAGTCTGAAAAGTCTGAAAGTCTCAGTTTCTAGTCTCCTTCCATTCTGAAGTTACGATGAAGAACGTATGGTTAATTGTCCGGGGGTGGGGAGCGCTTTATAACGCGTTTATTGGTGTGACATCCAAACTTGGCACACCCGTGTGAGAATGCGCGCATTTTGGCGCGTACGCGTTTCCATACATTTCGTCGCAGTGCCATATATGGATGAAGGGAAGGGGGCGGTGAAGCCGGTGAACACTCACGTTTCAGCCGTGCAGTTAACGAAACAGTGATTCGTAAGTGTGCTATTCGGACTCATCGGCAGTATATCTGCAAAATGCATAGCTCTGGAAAATTGGAAAATAACGAGCAATTCATCAATTGTACGATACGGCCGTACTGCGTTGACAGCAATAATATTGCAACAACAGCGCTGTGAAATGGCAGAGAAAAGTACCTCGTGTGAATATTTTCTCAATTTTACGATATTACAGAATGCTCATCAACCATCAGTGTACAGAACATGAATTAGGAGCACTCACCGGTCTCGAACCCACCACCGGGTGCAAATAGGTTTCGGTTGTTTACATCTATCAGCTGATCGCATTCCCGTCAACAACGCTGGGTTGTAAAGAGTAGTCTCCCTTGCAACGTATGGTAGCCCGTTCGAAACAGAATATTGCTACATGCGTGGTGGGATTTTATAATGCTAAATTCTAAATGTTCCACCACTCAGATTTCTTAGGACTTTTGATATATTGTTGGTAAAGTATTATTAGTCAAGTTAGCGGAGAGATACATTCTGTTGCAATTAGTTCCAGGTCAAAGCCTAAATTGACTGGACTATAATATGACTAGAAGTATATATACATATAGTAATATAACTACCGTACGTACGCAAAACACTGGACCTTAAGTTTTGCTTTGTTCATTAAACCACATACAGATGGTAGAGCAGATTTGCCCAGTCAGTCTTGTGTCCTGGCAAGACATTATAAAAACAAACTTTTCATTATGTGTCCAGTTCGCGAATGCTGGATAAAGTGATGTAATTGCCTCAAATAATATGACTCTACTTGACGTAAATTTATTACAAAACATCACGAAGTGGATTTCATCCTCAACAGTGAGACATGTACTACATAGCCGTTGTTCGACCGGAGTTTTTGGTCTTGTATGTCTACCGACTTCTATTGCTAACTTGTGGTCGCTCAATCTGAATTTTGAAAAACATTTTCTCACTTCTAAAGACCTACACAATGATAAATATGGTTCGTATGAGATGTTAAATTTAAAGAGACGATACGACCGCATCTTGTTATTAACGCCTGGCTGCAGTTGATCTTGGACTGATAGTGTGAATAGTTTATTAACATAATTATCTAATGAGGACTGAAGAAAACTGCAATGTACGCTTTCCACGTCGCAAATATTTAATTTAACTTGCAAAAACTGTTTGAGTTTAAATAGCCAACCAACTTTCTTGCTAGACAATGCAATTTGTTCCTGTAATGCGTGGTGAGTAAGTCTATCACCCTCTTGTTGTATATATTTGAGGTACTTAACGGACCTCATAGCAATATCATATATAAGGGGCTTGATACCCAATTCGGCTCGAACGCCCCAGTTGTGTTTTCCCAAGAGACGTACGGCGTTCAGTGTTGACTGCACCATCTTGTTGCGTCACGACTACGTCACGATTACATCACGATGACGTCATAAAAGTCTCCAGGATGACCGTACTAATATATTAACACTATCATGTTCACAGGTCACGCTCCATTCACCCAGACCGGAAGTGACGTGATACCTACAAGAGCGCCCCCTGGCAGAAAAAGGGGAACCGTGAGTTACCTCCCTGGAAAAGTTGCGCTGAAATCAGTAGACCCTACTACTCACATCATTTAGGTGTGGAATGCACCCTGAGGATCGTGGACGTCTGAGGAAGTAGTCCATAGTTTCGGATTATTGGTCCCCCTTGAAAACTTTAATACAGCAGAGCACACGGGTCTGACCACATGATAATTATCCTTCGCTTTTTGATAACTAGCATTTATAGTACCAAGCTTCTGGGTACTACCATTCTTTCAAAATGACATATGCGGATGGGTGGCTCGGTTGAGCCATATGGCGAGTCGGGCCGCGGAGTCCACCTTCGTCAACCTTAGTTTCGCCCGTTTTTCAGGTGTTCAACAATAGGGTTATGTTACATATAGAATATGTGACAAAAATCGGCATGGTCGACCCCATATTTTGAATAGCTTTTTTATCTCGCCTCGAGACGGGAAACACTTGGGGAGGAATCTTATTGAAATCGATTGTCAAGATTTTTCCAGGAAAGAACGAAATATGGAGTATTTGGGTCATTTCAATGGATTTTCCAGAAAATATGGAGTACATTCCGAGGGGCGAAAATTTATCCCGGATTAAATTTGCATACCTGGCTTGTATGTTAAATTAATGGTATGAGCATTCCCATGAAGAAAATATATACTTTTATAGGCGTTTTCTGCAGGGTTTGGCAAGTCGGAAAGACGGAATGGCTATACCAAGGGTCTATTTCCAGCAACGAGGGGTCTACTGTGGACTACGCCTCAACATGGAGTAAACCTGATAAATGCAAGATTACCCAGAAAAACTAACCTGTCATGCCCCCCGCCGCACGGCGTAATTTTCCCAATAAAACAATAAATAGAAATAGACAAACTTCTGAGCTGTACTACAAGTAAACATATTCAATGCACAAGCTTTCGACTCTCATGCCGAAGCCTTTATCAAATGATCTGTTGAATTTCAGAAAATTGTCAGTAAATATACAGATTGTCCAATTGTTTATCCGTTTCCATGGATGATCGAATGTTATATAGAGATATACACAATAGTGGTTTTAATTGTTTACTTATTCCCATGGAATTTAGAGTCTTGAAGTACGGCGACATAATACACAGAGCGTGAGACGTTCTGACGTTACGTCACAGAGAACGGACAGCGTTACAGCGTACAGAAAATCAGAAGTTTGTCTATTTCTATAATAAACGAACCCACGTATGAGTCTAAAACAGTATATCATAATAAATCTATGGTTTCTCCATTTGGTATGTCCAGCGCACCTGTTACTTTTTCATCGAATCCTATTTCTTAAAAGAGATTGCTAATGACCGATAGTTCTGCATCACTCAACTTTTGGTTGACGAGTGGCAGCTATTTCCTTTCCAGGAGGGGAATCTCATGAGTTACGCTGTTTGAAGACGCGTCGCGTATTGCTAGGTTTAGCTATTCAATTCATTCTAATATCTCCATTACTGCCCTTGGTCGAACAGTTCAGTATTCAGTATTCAGTGTTCAGTATTTTTTCAGAATTTGAGGTGTTCATCCGTCCTCCTTTAGTAGCTTGGCTCTCCGCTTTCACTAGATATGGAGGTAGGTGTGACATGATAAATTGGCCATCCATATCAATAACCCACACTTATGATACGTTTGGGCCTGGACCCAAATAAAAACTAAGACGTGTCAATTCATATTTTCAAAGCCATCGTTTGAAGGAACGAAGAGGTGCCCCAAACCGAATAACAAAACTATGCATAAGAATGGACATTACCCAAACAGGATGTCATTTGTCGCTGCTTTCTATATATCCTATACAGGAAAAATGATGAAAATCTAACATAAATAATATGTTGAAATGACGTTCAGATTTGCAAACGGCACAGTTTTTGTGCCGATGTGCCGATGTGATGGCTAAGAAACCTCCTGTGGATTAGGATATCGTGTCATATTCTTTTCTAATGCGACTATGGACGGACACTTAACCCTAATGTGGAGAATAATGTCCTAGCAAGGTAGAAGATAGGATCAGGACACTTAGACACCGGACATTCTTAACCCACACACCAACACTGTACATATTTGATCCGTATTGACAAGATATTCCTTGAAAAATGCCAAGTGTAGCAGACATTTATTCAACAAATCAGTAGGAATATGTACATTTACTCATACTCCTATCTATGAGTGTATGGGGATGACTACGATGGCGTACTGCTCGCTGGAGTGATCAGAGACATGATGTGTTCCCGAGATGGAGTTGATTGTCAAGAATTCAGCATCCTAGAAATATCAGAAATAAAAAGAAAAGATAGTGAAATGACAGTGAAGGACTGGTGAAAACTCAGAGATTACGTGTATAAATGGCAAGGCTGAACATTTGAAATTCTCAAAGGGGGACGATTTACATACGAACTACTTGTGGCAAGTTCTGACCGTTGTAAAATTGAGCACGCCTCCTCAAATTATCATTTCAACACATAACACATTTAACGTGATACGGTACACTATATTCGTTTAGATTGTTTCACGTGTAACTGGGGGACCATTTCACCGATTTCGATGAACAATCAGACGAATTCGGAATGAAAGACATATTCTTTTCAATCACCACAATGTGCTCACTAACTGAACAACGATATTACAAATTGACGAAACCTTCTCTTACAAGACGGCGATATACAGACCTACCTGAGAATGTACCAACATCACGGATACCGTGTCTCCGTTGATTGTATTGGCTGCCTCGTCTAAGGCATGGGTGTGTCCTTTTGTTTTAGAGAAGGCATTCCAAATAAGACGACGATTAAACTCCTTTGGTAATGCTGAAATTAAATTTAGGACATGGAAGATATACCTCAAGGATATATTTACTCGGGCCGTATAGTAATTGACTCATGTATGCAATTACAGAGGCCGTATAGTAATTGGATTTCCACGATGCACATAATGTGGTTATTATCCATTTGAAAATCAGTCGATGTTGGACATGCAGTTGTTTGTATTACATTCAAGTGAAGCAGAAAGTAACTTATATTTTGAAAACATTTTAAAGCTAAGGACTCATGGAACCACTGTATTTCCTGCCATGTAGGACTGCTTCTTTGCATGGCGTCATGAAACCAGATGTTGCTGATATTTTCTGATGGATCTGGATCTCTTCAACATGGGCGCTGAACCGGATCGAATTGCGATGTGCTATCTGGTAACAAAATTTGGTAGCTCGAGGCGCCCCAACTTTGTTCAACAATATATTAATGCCCCCTCTGCTCAGTTCAACTACATATAAGGGATACCAATCATGGAATTTTCTTTTTTATTTGTTATAAATAACATGTACGTTAAATTGGCAACACAATAAAAGAAGAGCGTACAGGCATTCCAATCGGTGTCAGTTGCGTACCTTTTTTGGCAAACCTATATCTGTTTCTTTCAATCCTAGGGCTATTCAGGGAGTAGGAGCATTTTGGGAACGGTATTGCGCTACTGTCTAAAAACTCTGGCGTTGAATGTATGTGGACATCAATAAATTCAAAATGTCTTACGGAAGAACTTGAAGCGAAAGGACACATATCGTACAGACATGTATCAACATGGGATTTCTGGACTCTCTATATTACAATCCCTCATCAGGACCGGAATGACCGTCTTAGTGTTCAAGAAAACTAATCGCCGATATATTAATGTCAGAAGTAATAACGCATTCTTCAGCTCTATTATACAAGGGATATCATTCATGTGATGTTTATTTATTCATTGAGTTGTTTGAATTTCTCATTAATAATATCTATGTAAAATTTTGCAACAAAATATATCAACAGCATATAGGTATTCCAATGGGTACTAATTGTGCATCTCTTTTGGCTGACCATTATCTTCAGACGCTTTCAAATGCCGGTCATTTCAAAACTCTTTCCTTCTCATTCACCAAACGCTATATTGATGATCTTCTCGGTGTGAATAATCCTTATATATTTGACAGCGTGAAGGATAGATTTTCACCTACACTGGATTTGAAGGAAACTACAGATAGCCATAACGACACATCATATTTAGACATATATCTGTATAAAAATGAAGCTCGTGGACTTTACGACAAGAGAGACGCTTACAATTTCGACATCGTAACTATCCCATTCTGGACAGTAATATTCTAGTGGGATCTGCATATAACGTATATATATCACGCCTAGTAGCATTTGCTAGATCCTGTGAGAACTGTGACGACTTCAATCAACGCCACAAACATTTTTGCAGAAACTTGGTAAAGCAGCGCTATCATCCCAAGCGCCTTCATTCAAAGTTTCTCACATTTGACGATAAATATCGCACATAAAAACTGGATTCGTCACTGGTGTCTAATTCCGCCATATGAACCCATCTACCTCAAGATTCTCATGTTGTCCATATGAACAGTCACAATCCAAGCGGGACTTGAGATACGTCATTATCTAGATAACGACTTTACAACGAAAATCATATGGATACCGAATATTGATCGGCGATACCGATTGATAATTTTGAAACATCGCGATGTCTTGCCAACATCACTGAACACTGTTGACCGCATCTCCCTTGCAGGAAACTATCCTATATTTATGTATACTATGATTGCTGCTTATTTATTTTTGTCCTCCGCCACGAAGTGGTGGGAGGACTTGGAAATGCTAGCCGTCCGTCCGTCCTTCCGTCCGTCCGTCCGTCCGTCCGTCCCACATCTTGTGAACGCGATATCTCGAGAACAATTCGACCAATCGACTTCAAACTTGGGAAGGTGCTTCACATCAGTTAGACGGCCATTGGTATTGATTTTCATTGAGTTACGTAATCCAAGATGGCTGCCATTGACCATATTGGATTCTGTCCGTCCCACATCTTGAGAACGCGATATCTCAAGAACAATCCGACCAATCGATTTCAAACTTGGGAAGTTTCTTCACATCAGTTAGATGGCCATTGTTATTGATTTTTACTGAGGTACGTAATCCAAGATGGCTGCCATTGACCATCTTGGATTCTGTCCGTCTCGCATCTTGTGAACATGATATCTTGAGAACAACTCAACCGATCAACTTAAGAAGGTGCTTCACATCAGTTAGACGGCCATTGGTATTGATTTTCATTGAGGTAGTATGTAATCCAAGATAGCTGCCATTGACCATCTTGGATTTCACTCACCCATATTGTACCCATCTGTGTTGTGAATGCGATATCTTGATCTATTCCTCCCATCGATTTATAAACCTCACCATTCACAAATCCATATACAACTACAGATTTACATTCCAGTGTTACACTACCCATTACCGCTTCCAAAACCACCTCAACTTATCTCAACAATTCCAGATAAACGTCTCTTTCCACATACACATATCCACTTTCCAAGTTATATTTAAGGAGATATTGGAAGCGTCTATGCTGTTCGCTCTCAAACAGGCTACCTGGCGGAGGACCTGCTAGCTACTCAGCTTGTTTTAATTTGGTGCTAATGACGGACTAGACACTTGTATTCTTAGGAATACCACTATATGCGAACTTTCAGTGCCCGTGTGTCTGCATTCACCAAGCGCTATATGGACGATATCCTTGGTTTCGACATTCGCTGTTAAAAGTACGCCCTGAAGATATATATCCACGTTCACTAAATTTGACCGGACCAAGCAACAGTGCAAGTGGGACGATCATTTCAGACGTGTCAATAAAGATGAAAAGTCTTTTCTCTCAGGAAAAGTGAGGTGATTACAGTCACCCCCTTCCTGTACAGTAATATCCAAGAAGCGTCTGTACGTGACGTATGCATATCTCCCCTAAATTCTCTCCATTTTAATTAGTCGTCTACTAAGAAGCTTGTCAAAAATAAATAGTTAACTCTGCATAAAAATGCTTTGCAGTGTATATAACAAGCTAAATTCTACAAAATGACTACAATTACTCTGTAAATACATCACGCTTGAAATAACTTTGTAATTCTCTCCATATAAAATTGCAGTACTGAAGTTTCATGTACTGGGTCTCAACGACAGAGGTCGTGATGTATTAGTGTTCACTGGCACAAAGTTCAATAATGCCGTGTACGGTCATAGAGGTGTGTGAGGATTGCTTTCGGCAATTTCACTGGGCATGGGATATAAGCGACACACACACACAACCGCCTGTTATTACTATATGACATCACTGACCTTTTTCAACTCGAGTACGAATACGTTAAGACGTCTCCCTATGTAATTGAAATTGTGGTCGTTTTCAGAGTTCATTTATGCAGAGTTAACTACATCGTACTCTGTACGGCTAATACACATCGCTTCCGCAATTCGATCGACGTAGCTAAGTGAAGAAATCGTGCTGGGCCGATGAGTTAACTATTGATTTTGACAAGATCCCAAGTAGAAGACTGATTAAAATGAGCAGACTTTAGAAGCATTCCCTGGATCCTGTCTAAACTGATTTTTCAAGGTTAGACCACATATACCTTAATTCAAACTTTGCCAAATCTTGTGATGAATATCAGACACGGATAGCAATGTCCTTTCATAGATTAGGGAGACTAGGGACGATATGAACTTCGTGCTATACACGATTTTTATTACGTTTATATTAACAAAGGCGAGCAAAACATGACTGAGATACAGTAATCAGAAACAACCTGCTTGAAAATCATTAGGGAAAACGAATAGGCCAACAGATCAGTAAAACATATATGACGATAAGATGACATGCTGCCATCTTTTAAAAATGCTGACCGCGTCTCTCTATCAAAAGACTATACTGTAATAAATGCGTGTTTGTGTCCGTCTCCAATTATGGGTTGAATAGATTGAGCTCCGGTATATCATGTAAATGATGACTTAGTATCATGCCAGTATGAGAAGACCCAGAACTCGGTAACAGAATAGGCTCCAGTTGGTAGGTAACGACTCCATGTCGGAATATTATCAACGTTAGGATATACCGAATCTGTACGTGTATATCACCCAATAACGACTCAGTATGGGGAAACGATCACATCTATGTATAACGATTCAGCACCAGTTCATGATCACGTCTCCATGAGAGTGGTCAAAAGTACGAACGAATCAACTCTGTATTTCCGTCATATATAGGATGTTCTTTATTGATGATGTAGATATACCGAATAAACATATAGTATACACATTTCCTCAGCTTCAGACTCTCACAGGTTATGCCTAGCAGCTGTAATGACGACCTATGCTGCCTACTGCCCGAATGATGGAACCCAGTAGCACTGCTTTATATACTACTAGCATGCACACACATTCACTATATTCATGAGACGGTAAACTTCAAGGCTGTGTATGGCCTTTCCAATTAACTCTGGAATTCGTATATCCAATCACAATTGAAGACAGATAAGAAGCATACGTGTGATGGGAGATAGCTGCTGTATCACAGATTAGCACAAATTATGTATATCCAAGATGTAATTTCCAGAAGTAATTCCAAATATTATTTGAATATGAAGTAATATTCCACAGTATAAATATCCCAGGTATTCCTTTAGGGCTTATTGGATGATACGTTCACGGCTGTAGCCAGCCAGCTATCTGCCATTACTTTGATTTTGATTGAAATTGCAGTTTAAGGGCCGCTTCCCGTACGGATTTCGCAGCCCATCAACTCAATGTTTTATTTTAATTACACGTTACATTTCTTAGTTTGTTAAAGATGTTTACAAGTGCTGTTTATCAAATAAACAAATAAATAAGTAAATAAATATATAAATAAATAAATAAATAAGTAAATAATAATAAATGGGCGGATGGAGATATAAATAGTTTAGAATAAAAGAATTGTCTATGTACAGGTTCATCGCTTGGTTTTTGATTAGGTTATATTGGTAAGTATGTGTTCATTGTAAATTGCAGTCGCGTGGGTGATTCCTTTGTCTTTGTACCCCTCTGTACACACAACGCCGTCCAGAAAAAACTGGGAGAACCATAGGCGGGTTCCTCCAGAAATCTGTGCCTGTAACAATTGCTTGGAGTGGGTATTGGGGTACAGGATGGCAGGTCTACATCCTATATAGGTGAAAGTCAAAGGATCATATTTGCATTAGACAGTCGTTACATCGGTGGCATCTCAGGTGTGGCACATCTGATCTGTGTTGTCTTCAGTGAGTATGGTTTCAGTTGTCCGTGGTTGTGGTAGGCATTGTTCGATTTGGTTTGAATGTAGAAGCTGTTCTTGTTTTCGTTGATTGTCCGTGGTCAAGGTGTGGGTTTTGGTGATTCCACTGAAATGGCTAGGTCAGGGTGGTTTCTGGGGTGTTGTCACTCACGGTGCTGTTTTATAATATTTGTCGTCATTGGTGTTCTGTTTCATGGCTGGTCTTACTCGTCTGTGGTCTTCAGTGTGCTGTGCCTGTATTACAAAGAATAGAAGAGTTTGTAGTTTCTTGTTTTCCGGTGTTAGTTTTTGCCACCGACAGGCACTATCGTGATCTAAGTCACACATGATCAATAGCAATAATTAATTAGGTACTAAATATTATAAATAAAAATATTATTATAATTAAAGCCGATTGTGAATGTTTGATATAACCTCCAGTCTTCTGCCCCTGCTAGAAAACCGGACGGTTAACATTCGTTAAAGAGGGTTGGAAATAAGGGAACACAATTTGATCGGTGCTCATTATTAGGAGCTTTTAATTTGATCAGTGAATTTGTCTATGTTATTGCTATGACATTTTGATTGGTTAATGTCCAAATTTGATCAGTCATTTCTGATCACTGACCCTTATTTCGGCCCCTGTAATATAGTTTTGACTCTAAGCGTGCTACATTTATTTAAATTTGGTATTTTGTTTCTTGGTGTAACCATGTAGTATTAAATGGTAGAGTAATAGTCAGTCGATTTGATGTAAGCTAGTAAGGTGGAGTATACCTTGTTTATAAGAGGTGGTTTAGGAT
>JAVTVY010037396.1:0-16737 GCA_036873755.1 Hanleya hanleyi
ACCTTGTCTCTTAATGAATTTTATCGGGTGAATGGATTTCAAAGCTGTATCGAAGTTGTATGATTTTTACCATTCTTTCAAAGTGAAGAAAATGCCGAATATAATATAGCGATTTCAGACCCAAAATCTGTACGTATTTGAAAATGCTGTTCCATTCTCCATGGGATGCTGTGAATAATAACAAACTTCAGGAGTTCAAAAACACTGTAGCCTATACTCATATGAACAGCCAGAAACATTTCGATCAAGCCATGATCAGGCGATGTAGAATCGGCCATACACGATCAACTCACGAACATTTACTAAAAATAGAGTCAGTGGAACTGTGCATTCCATGCCACGAAGATCTCACTGTGAAACATAATCTTACCGACTATATAGATTTTGAAATTGTAAGAGATTCTTTTCATCGAGCGACAACTTTGGAAGATTTTTCTGGTCGGGTGAGGGAGGACTGTATCTCAGGTTATTTGAGAGCAATCGGTTTGTTGCATAAGTTTTAATGGGTGTATGGTTTGATGTGTTGGATTACTAATTTATTAACTGGAATACTTAGAGTGTTGTTTGATCGTCGCTTCACCATAAATCTCTCTCTAAGCGCGGTTACACTACCAGGACCGGGTCAAATTGATCCGGGCCAAAAAATACCGGTGCGTTTACACTTACACGGGCATGGCTGGGACGGCGACAGGGACGGCTCGCGGTCGTTCAGTTTGTCAAGAAAAACAATGGCTGCGCTCGTATTGTACCACCACATTTTGGCCAAGCAATCGCATTCAAATGTTATGGAAGTCTTTCGAAAGCAAAGGAGACGACGCCTAGCGACATTTTACAGGAAGCAGAAACGTGAGCGGTTATTTTTGCGGTGACAACTCTGAGAACACCCACGGACTTTGTGGGTAAAACCAAGAAGTGACAGAGAATATGTGTAAGTGAAAATATACTGATTGATTACCGGTATGCATGATATTCAGGGATAGCTATAATGCAATATGTATTGGGAGAAAATGGATCTGTGTGTATGAGGCAAACATCCATTGGAATAGATATCAAAACTGGAAAAAATGAAGTGTTTGGGTGTTGAGTACGCCCAAACTTTTAACTCGCGCTGGCTGAGTGCAAAGACCTCCGTCGAGTCAACAGGGTCCGTAGGGGAATACACAATGAATATCATAGGGCCGAATACCAAGCTCAATTTTACATTTGTTGGACGTTAACTCCACCAATGGTAATTAACCTGGGATTGAGGGTTCCCCACTAGCATGTCCAGCCAGGGATGTGGAAGTCACATTCCCCGCACATAATTGTTGTCTGATTTCACGTGCTTGAAATATTAGGGTATGGAATAGAGTATATTGATGGAAAACCTGGAATACTGCTTGAGACATTAGGCCCCTTCCCTCCACGAGAGGACGCCCCACCCAAATCAAGACGTTAGCGGTAGATATGAGACCCTGTGTGCCTAGTTGTAACAACTTGCTTGTGATTTTGTGCTATAGGCCCTACACATCAACACTTCATATTTTGTATGTGTACGGTATAGCACACTTGATTTCACCGACACTTCGTTCTGATCTGTCTCAGAATCATGTGATGAGGATTCAATACGCTCGGTATAATTTTGTATACTGGTGTTACAGGTCACCTTCACTGTATCAATGACCATGAACTTGTACATGTATGACATTCAAATTGGATGGTGATGGCTGATGAGAATATTGCCCATATGGAACAAATGTCTGAATTCCAGCAATAAAAAGTTCATGTTAATCATAAACAACATACAATTAATAATGCTATCAAATAATTATGTTTATTCCTTGTCGACATCAGTATAATACAGATAATATTATGACTGAATCATGGTAACTGATATTCAAGGGTATATGTCTACACTAAACTGAAGGAGACCCATGGTTCTTATTATATTATGTTGTAAAACTTCACTCGCTAATCTCGATTATGTTGCTTATTGTGAAAATAAATGAAGTTATGAAAATAAATTTAGTATGATTGCCCATTGCCCTCAAATTAGAAATATCTTCAGCAGCTAAAGTTAAGCCAATCATAACAATATATAACACCATGGTATTGTTGTAATATCACCCAGGTATTGATCTTTGGTTAAGAATTAATGTAATGAGATACATATACCTGTTCTTTGTGTTATTCTGTATGCAGTTCATTCTGTATGTATTTTATACATGTACATATACCAGAAGTGGAATTATAATTTGAATAAAATAATCAAAATATGTTCGGTTTATTACCAATATACGAGTTGTCAGAGCATTTTCATCATAGCTCTCCAGATTTGTATCTAATAGCGCTTATGCCGGTGCTTGGGGCCGTGTGGTCATATCATCCAAGCTGCCACATGAACAGGTTCAATAAAAGCGTACCTGAGATACAACACATCACGAATCGTTAGATTCTTGGTATGTGCTTTAGAATAGGTTAACCGGAAGACTATACTGTGAAGTCATGTGGCTCTGCCAGTATGTCGGCACCTCTTCCAACTTCCCTTATATGTGTTGTAATTTACCTCTACTCAGGAAATGAAGTCTTTGTTTCTAGAAGCTAAATCATTTTAGACACATTCAAGTCCTCACCTGGTCAAGGGAGATAATTTTGTAAAAAAAAGTATAGATCCACACTGGTGCAGACCAAAAAGTTTTGTGACCTTTGATGATATTTGTGGAGCATGCTGCAGGACTTCAACTTCCATGGATCTGATATTATCCACACAATCCCATTCTACATGATATTTTTGCCATAGTACCGATAAACTGGTTCTCTTCATTTATGTGTTCTAGATCCAGGAGCTATTGGGAGCTGCAGGTTTTGTAAAAGTTAGATCTAATTATTCTGATTGAAGGAATGAAGTCCGGCATGGTTGTTTTAAGTTAGATCTAGGCATCCTTGGAAATGTCTGACCGATTGACACATATATCACTCTGCAGGTGGTCATTACATGGGTAATGTTTATTTCCTGAGGAATCAGCTGATATCCAGTGGGTTTTGGCCAATCACTGGCTATGATTTTCACCACCGCTGTCATTTCACACATTTCTGACACAGCTGAACCAATCGATAGTCTGTATTGGTTTTTCCATTTCATCCAGTACATCCATTGTGTAACAGTCCTGTTGCATCTGCTATCAGAAGTGCTGAATCCATGACCTGCAGGTTGGAATCAGTTGTATACATATTTAATATCAAAACTCACTTCATTGAAAATGTTTATGGCCTTCATTATATTTCATTCTTTCGTCATACACAACAAGATGAAATCAATTATAACAGTTCGCACCTTTCATACGTGTACTTAATAGAACTTGGACCTGACCATGTTACAAGATTTTGCAAAGTATGAAATGAGAACTGAGTACTATGGGAACTTAATCCAATCTATGAGTGATCAGTAATAGGAATCCTGAAGAACAATGATGGGCCATGACCACTGGCTGAATAGGAGTTCAATGATGTTCATGTTAGTGACATGAGCATGATAAGAATCTAGGATATTATAATCTAGAACAGGGTTTTTTATTGATATATTTATATATTTTCTTTTTGTCTAGTTGTCTTCTGTTCAAGTCATTTGGCATCGGTAAAACCTGAAATGTATATCATTATCTGCTTCTTTCATCTAGTGATAGTGTCTGTTTGGTTCCAGGTTATGGGGGCTGAAAGCATGTGAAATGTGATCGTATGGCAAATAGCAAATAAATACCCAGTGGTATGGGTTTAAAATTTAAAAAAAAACAATGTGGGAAAGGTTCTATCTATGCTATCAGTCAAAAATCTCAATATGTAGGCCTACATGTGGAATGTAGACACTCCTTTGATTCAACTACAATTCAGAATAAGTTTTCTGAATATCCGGTTTTAACAAGCAAATTATTTTTCATCAAAAGATATCTGATGGTGTATGTGCAGACTTGAAGATTGTGTAAAATACTAATGGCCTGCCATAATAAATCAGTAATTATACATGTAGTAGGATAAATACCAGCTGGACTTGAAACTGCATTATACTCCAAAGGGGTTTTGTGGCATACAAGTGTCACAGCACACAATGTATGTCACTAAACTGTTAGGATAAATGAAAAGAAAAGGTTTACAATGTTGTCAAACAAAAAGTATATGTATATTATTTATCAGCTTTATTAAATAAGTTTACAGACTCAAGTAGGTAGAACAATTGGTGCTTCTGCAAAATCAACTCATTATTCAACTGTTTTCACTCGTTCATTTTAAATGGACTGTAAAGCTGAGAATGGTATACTGAGGCAAGGTAATTTGACAGGTTCAAGAATTTTCAATTCGGTGTTCTGAAATGTTAATTGACATGTATGCTGCTGGGGGATGAACCTTTGAAATGGGAATTGGGACTGAGACACATGTAGTTTCGTTTGACAAACAATACACTGTAATTTCATGGTGCATTACAATAATGGTGGCGAACTATATATTTGATAAATGCACAAGAAATTAATGCCAAAATAAATAACCCAACACCCCCCCCTCCCAAAGGAAATATGCTTAGAATAACTTATTTTTTAACCAGCTGGTGGGTATCATCAGCTGAAAGAAAAAAGTATCACAAAAATAAGGGCATCGTCGATTGTGCTGTTGTCTTCCAGTCAGTGCGTGCATGACCTCTCGTGCATTTGATATGCAACAGCAACAACTTGGACTATTTGGTTGGCTTCGGCAGAAGTCATCGGCCGACAAATAATTTGCGATATATAGAAATGACGAGTGGTATACTAGGAATCATTGTGTTGTAATGACATAAAATGGCGACAATAAACTTACCAGAAAAACGGCAAAAATCGCATCCCCCATCTCTACAAGCTGGGGAGCCGCCATGTTGAATCTTCCGCTGGAAGGAGGTATGAAAGCACTCCATTTTCATACCTGCTGGAAGCGGCCTCCCATTACGTGTAACTCGTGAAGCATGATGGGAGGTGGAACCCGACTACAGAAGCAAGGCCCACTGAAATGCATTGCAATGAGGGTTCCCCATTATTTCAATAGTGTCCAAAAACATCGCCTCAAAATTTCGTAGGGAACCATTGCAAACTCTTTTGGAAATCACATGAGTCTAGTTTATATATGACAATTCTTTGGCGGGAGATTTCACGTTGCATTCCTAGACCTCCGTCTGTACGACGGAGGTAAAAAGCAGGAAGAAGGAAAAATAAAATACCAGTTTAATTTCGTCTGCTATCCCCGCTGTATTTAACGCACGCTTTAAGAATTAGCGTGTCACAAGGGAGAAAAAACCGATATTCGTAACGCAAGCAGAAACGGAAATTAGGGATTACATGCGGACTTCGATGACCAAAGTAGGATACAGAATCGGAAAAGCTGATTGACAACCGAGTACGAGCTTCAAATTCAAAATTCCGTTCAGAATTTTTCTTCTCAGGAGCCCCTGGTTCCGTCTACCCTCCCCCCCTCCCCCATCTCTCATTACATGTAGAAATATGCTTTCGCCGCGGTTGAGTCCTTTACACGTCCGACTTTAATTTTATGTGATCATACATTTTCGTATTTCTCGTGATTTTGAAAATGTTAGGTTCAAATGAGCGGGATTAGAATTCGGTGCGCCTATATATAGTTTACAATACGGTATGCGCTGACAAGATGGAAAAACGAACGTATCGTTTTGGGGCCGGAATCATAACCACACTGGGCCTAGTTATAATCTAAGTGGTATCAGTAGAAACGAGGGTATCACTTAACAAGCTTTATTTTTCTCCATCTTTATATTTTATTTATCTTCGTAAAATACTACGCAGGCCTACCTGCATCGAAACTCCCGTGATCTCCGTTCTCATCATTATCTTCGTCGTCCTTGCCGTCGTTCGCGCCCGCACTATCAAATATGCCACCAATCGGTGGATGGGACGATGGTTTATGGCCAAGAATCCCATTCAACCGATCAAAATAGCCGCAAGCTGCAATCCCCGGACCCATTTTTCTACTATTGTTCACTACGCACTTTTAATCCTTTTTCCATTCTTTCAACTTCGCGACAATCTCGGCTTTACTTCGGTGGAAACCCAACTCTTCCATCTCGATATACATTTTGGCATATACTTTTGAATCCTGTGCAGTACCCTGAAGTTGGGCCTGTACGTCTTCCCTCTCCCAAATAGTTAGCAAGGCTAACTTTTCTATTTCACTCCAGTTTTTACCTCTTTCTGTAACTTGCGACATGATTTTCTGTTTAAATATGGCGCCCTGGTAACTGAGGCAGTCGCAGTGGCCTGCAGCGCCCCTACAGGCGAGTCAATTTGACCCGATCAAGTCGCGAATTGTGTTTACACTACAAATTATCCGGGTCAAATTTACCCGCGTCAATTTAACTCGTCAATATTTGCCGGGTCAAAATTATCTGGATAAAGGTTATCCGGATAAAGTTGACCCCCTAATTTCTGTAGTGTAAACAAGCGAGACCCGGTCCTGGTCCGGACCAGGGCCGGATAAAACTGTAGTGTAACCGCGCCTTCTCTCTCCAAACTATGCTATCAAAATATATTTCCGTTCTTCAGTTGCGTGTGTTTGCGCATAAATGTTCTTCTGGTACAATTTAAATTCAATGGACAAAAAGCATTAAAACTGAACAAACTAAATTTTCTGATGAGTTAAAATAATAGTTTTGTTAAAGCACAGAACAATTAGATTTGTGTTGAACAGGGCAATAATCACGGTCTATATCGTTACGAAAAAACTCAGGATAATTACTTGTAGCATAATTTCTAGCTTTCGAAATTGATAGCAACGATCAGTTTGATTTCGATTGCGTGCAAGTTTTGCAAGAATACTTACATTTGGTGCGTCCGTAGATCTGGTGGTAAAGGTATTGTAATAGCATGACTGGAATAATTTTATATGGCGCACTCTCCATGCTTGGCTTTTTTCCGTGAGGCTGTTTGAGCTGAAATTATCAATGGTTAAACCGGCTTATATATACTGGAAAAAGGTTTGACTTGGTATAGCAATTCCACGACACATGGGCTGTTGAGGTGGCACCAAGCAATGGTGTACACAGCCAGTAAAAAGAGTGATTACAACGCCTATAAGGGAAGTGGGAAGAGGTGCCGACATACTGACAGAGCCACATGACTTCACAGTATTGTCTTGTGGTTAACCTATTCTAACGCACATACCAAGAATCTAACGATTCGACGGCTGAATTATGAATGACGGACTAGACGCTTGTATGTGTTGTATCTCAGGTACGCTTTTATTGTCTTCTGGTTGACCTATTCTAACGCACATACCAAGAATCTAACGATTCGACGGCTGAATTATGAATGACGGACTAGACGCTTGTATGTGTTGTATCTCAGGTACGCTTTTATTGATGGCCTATCACCTTTTTTATGGGGATGAAGGCTGTTCATCACCCTTTAAAGGGGATGAAAAAAGGTGATGGCAGGGTTTTAGGGTGATGGCCCAAGTCATCACCCTTTTAGGGTGATAACCTAAAAATTTTCACTCGTTGCTGATCACCCTTTTGGGGTACTTTTCAGAAGAAGCATTTGGTCTTTATGTCTTCTGGTATTTAGAAGAAACCCGGTGAAAGTATAAGTTGATTGTAGCTTTCTATCAAAACATTTCACGGTTATTTGTCTTCATCTTTCTATTATGCCCGTATAATTCCCCTGACCTGGGCAAACGAACCGTTCCGGCATAAAACCAGACAAAAATACATCAATATTCAGAAACGTATCCTGGATTTCATTTCTAATTTGTCGTTCATAGAGATTCTTTATCATATCGTTTCATACATGCTCAATCCAACTACTCTCGAAGTACGTGTGTGTTCAGACTGACAAACTATATCTAAATTGCAAATATATTGGAGCGATATGCAAGGGGCGGGAAGAACTGATGTGCTATATGTCATATTCGAGATAATTTTCTTGCAGCGCACAGCGCCACCAACACACCGGAATTTGTGACAAATCAGAAACATATTTACGGCTACATTTTGTCACAAGGACTAAAGGCAAAAACTTAAAATAGAAACATCACAATCCAAACTAATACACAATCCAAACTAATACACAATCCAACTAAAATACGCAGAATACATAAAAGAAAAATAAACAGTTTAGGCTATTACAACAAACAATATAAGCAAATAACATACATACCGCTTCACTGTGGAATGAACGTCGAACGCTGCACCATTGTTTATAAATTTAATGACGTTAATATGGAACCATTAACCAAGACAGAGCACTACATTGTGAAAAAAATATAATTTGATAGGTATGCATTGCCGCAGACAGAGCAAGATGCTGGAAGTATGACATCGTTAATGTCATGTCTGACGTCAAAAAGGACCGGGAAGATTTCTGGTAGCATTTTCTTCCATTGTAGAAAGCTGTTTCAATTTAGTATGATTGCAATGTTGGGAAATATTTCTTTATTTTTATTATTCTCCTGGCTATGTTGAATAGTACGTACCCCATACAGTGGCGTCGGAAGAAAGTTCTGACTGGGGAGCCCTATCCTAGCACTTTAGGCGAAGCTCCGCGGTTCGAAACGGCCGTAGGAGCGTTTTGAGCGATTTCCGACAAATAAAACGCATATTTTTTCTCAGATATTTTAACTGTTTCAATACTAGTAAAAAAAATTCTAACACACACACAGAAAACTTCTGCATGTAATCCGGATATTCGATTAATATAACTCCGTCTTCATTTCCGTCAAATAAACAACTATCCAACTTACGTTTTGCTTAGGAAGAAATCAAGGATATAACTCTGTGGTCTCTTCGACATGATGTTAATTTTGGGAATGTATAAAGATGTGCTTGAAAACGATGCGTAGAACCGAAGGGCTGACCTCACATTTTGGATCATTTGGTGCACTGAAACACAAAATTTTGCAAACTAAATCTTCAAGTTGGACAAAAATACTGCGAATATTGTCTGCAAACGGAAACTTGGACGATTCCCACTTATAATAGATATCCATGCAAGCATATTGAACTACATGCTGCATCTTGAAAACAATACCGACCGGCCTATTCTTCAAGATGCAGCCTGTAGCAAAGCACTAGAAAACGATGCACTGTTATGGAAAAGGGTGGGATACGGGTGGAAATTTCACTGATTTCAATCCAAGCCGGAGATGGGGTGGGAATCTCCACCCTCAGTATTTCCACATTTTGTCTTTGAATTACCTCCTTAACCACTTGACTTTAAATGCACCACATGATGTCCCATAAACGTTTGAAAGCATCAATCACTTAATAAGTTATGGTTTATTCCACAGCGAGTGCATAAAAATGCCAATCATTGAAGGATTATTTCTCTCCGCGTAGCAACGCGGTACGCGCTGTGATACAAGGTAGTTATCAGTGCGGATTTCCGACCTTTTTTCAGCAGACGATGTTCAAGCTTGAAGAGAGATTTTTGCTACGGTAAGAATCAGGCGTCATCCTTCTCAGTTATGGATTGTAGCAATTATTGTACTGTTGCTTGAGTAACTTGATCATTTGTTGAATTAAAAATAATTTTGATATCAGGTATTTCGGGAGCGAGAACTGTTCTGATGATGGTTGAGAATCTCATCGAGGCCGCGAGCGTTTCCACGATGTTGTTCGTTCTGTTCTAGGAGCCCGACGTATTATCTATAGGCTATGTTTATGTTTGGGAATATTGTTATTCTCTAGTCGTTGTGGTGGTGCCTCAAGAAAAGTTTTTTTCACGATTCAATGTAGAACAAAATCTATGTAGCGGCGGTATTGGATATTTCCACCACCCGTCGTTTGGAGAATTACCCGCCAGAGTTATTCCCCTGGCCCAAGTCAACCTTGCCGCCCCAAAACAAACTTGCATGCAAGTCATTGGTCACTGCTTTTCTAATGTAAACATCTCTAGAAGGGCTGTCAATGTTATGCATTGCATCATGGGTTGTTTTGGGGCGGCAAGGTTTACTTGGGCCCATTTGGGGGGGGGGGGGATATTGTGGTTGAAAGTGTCACGACTATAGCTCTCCCTCCTATAGCTTTTAAATGCGATACATATAAATAATATAAATATAAATAAATCATATAAATCAAGTTTATTTGTTCAACTTTGAAACGTACAAAGTATGACAAAAAGTATCTGGTCAAGCAGATACGGTTTTATTCATGTTTTGGAGCAAACCTGTCGTGGAAATTTTCAGGTCAGAGCAAAGGACTAGGCCCCTAATTGGGATAGGCCTATATATCCAACTTGGGATATTAAATCCAAAGTTGGATATTGAAATATATCCTAATTGGGATATTTTCACAGATTTTCATACTAAACGGGAATGGTGAATTTCGCGGCATCTAAACTACAAAAACAAGATAGAATCTACTTCACAAAACTGCCAATACGATTGGTATTATAATTTTGCTCGCCGACATTATTCTCTTTGCAATTGCAATTATGTGCAATACAGTATACTTTTTTTATGTTGTTGTAGTTGCAGTACACTTCCCATCACTAACCACGGTTGTATGTCTTTATACGAACAGGACAACTAGCAAAATATGCCAGCTTGAAAATATGGAAGTATGAAAAAAATATCCAAATTGGGATATTTTATCCCAATTGTGATATCCCAGTTAGTCCTTTTCCCTGATCTGTTGTGGCCCAAACAATTCGCCTCGAGGTAAATGCCATGGCATAAGCAGTTCACCTCAGCAATGTTTAACATGGTGTTAAATGGGAATTATTTTAATGTGGCATTATATTTGCCGAGGTGAGTTTTACAAATTGTGTGGAGTGTTGTTGGATGGTTTGGGAATGAGATGGAGTATGTGTCAACCTTATAACTGTATAAACAAAACCTCAAATTAGCTCTCCCCCCCCCCCCCCGCCAAGTGAATGGTGCAGTACATACAATCAGTAAAGGCCATAAGTCACTTGATTGGTAATTGTCCTAGCATGACCAGCCCTCATCTATGGTTTGTGGGAAAATAATTAGAATGGATGAGGGACTTACATTTTTATGAGTAAAACTTACTCATTTTTTTCATATTCGCATATAATTGGTTTGCAATTTATTAATTATTAATAAATAATCATAGCATCTAGCATGTGTATTCAAAAAATCAAGGTCCTGCTAAACAACCAATCAAGTGATATTGGCACTGCCTAAATGCAGATATCAAATTGAAGGGGGGGGGGGGGGAGAGGCGGGAATATACATACATTATACATGAATTGAGAGGGACATGCAACTGTGATGTTATGGTGAATGGTTTAATAACTTCATTCTCCCCTCAGGATTAATACCATCATTATTTGTATTAACATGTATTTAACGCTGTACCTGTGTGAATTTATGATAACCTTTGACGGGTCCTCTGGGGAAAATATCACAGAACAGGCCTGGAGGGGGGAGCTGATACAAGTCATATATTAGGTCTATATGTCTGCCTCTCCTTTCCCCTAGTCCCACCCGAGCCAAAGAGTTCAAAATTTACACCTGTCCTGGACATGTAGTTTTTGCAAAAATGTATGCAAGAAGCATGGCCTTCAGCAACATGCATTCCCATTGGAATATTTTATTCGACCCTCCTCTTATTCCCTGGATACCTAGATTAGAAGATTATCATTTATGACATCAAAATTTCTTTATTCAGGTTCCCTTCAGAAGAGATTGAATTTGACTGATTGCTACCTGTCATTGAGAAAAGTGAACTTTGGGTAAATATCACGACACACCGGTTCTCGTAAAATCAGCGAAGTGAAGCGACTTTGAGCCCGGTCAAGAATTGGACGGGTGACCTCGTGCTGTACTGCTGGGCTGAAATAGTGTTCAGGGTAATAGGAACTGAGGGTGATAATAATAGTACCCACTGTCAATTAGACACTGCTATATAAATTCTCTCACGGTAGCACATAGGGCCACCAAGTCATCTCTCGAGTAAAAACTTAAATCATATCAAAGTATCCTGTGAAGTTAGTCACACTGCCATGTGTATTATACCCCTCCCCTTATTTAGCACTGGTATTTTTGTTCAATGATTGTATATATACTACAATCATAAGTGCTCTCATCAGTTGATAGGCCACTCCAACATTTTCTGTACTCTTTTTCTATGAATGTGCTTATCATACTGCTTTGTTTCTGGAGTTGGGAGGGGGGGGGGGTGCATATCAGTGCACAGAGCCATTAGATTTCGTTAAGCCATCGAACTATGGGTTGTGAATCTGTCCTATTATATTACCATGATTACCCAATTTCCCCCGAGGCTACCATAGATTCTTAATTCTGCACAGCTTGTGTTTATAATGTGCCACTGATCTCCTTTCCAGACATGCTAGACAGAGATTAAAAAAACAGCTTTGCGAAAAGGAAGTTCCCACCCACTATACCAGCTTGACCAGAGGGACAAAACGGGGACAGGAAATTCTCGGTTGAGATTTGATTTGAACTGGGTTCGTACAAAACAGCTTTCTCCTTCACAATCGCCACTGCCAAAGATGTTTGGAGATGGACATGATGGAAATCAAACATCTTGTCAACACAGTAAGTATGGCTACTAATTTCTTCATTCCATGTGTTTTCGACCTTTTCAATCAAAGTTTGCAGCTTGATTATGCTACTGCTGGTATTCTGTCATGAGAAGACTAGAATTTTACTCAAATTTGAGGGTAACTGCAAGGGCAGTGGCTGATACGGCTCTCTAATTCGAGTATCAGAAAAGACCCGCTGCTTTGTGATAAATAGGTTGAATTTCTATAATACATGTATGTATCATATACCGGTGAATTGGCTTTTAACAGCTAGAAAATGCCAGGTACAGTACAGAAGATATTTTGAAAATTTATGCTTCAAAACTAGGCAGTGTGACTAACGTCACAGGACCTACGAAGTAGGGTAGGCATCATGACTCCGACGTGAACTGAACTCTTGGAAATCCCCCACGCCCCGAGTTGAAATCCTGCCAATATGAAGATGGACACAGCCCAAGTCATAATCACCAGTGATTTTCATCAAAAATCACCAGAAATTTTCACCAAAAGTAGGTCAGCTCAGAACTTGCTGGTAACAGTCCCCTAATGCACCTTCATGCCCAAAATAATAGGAATTTTTTAGAAAGCAAACATTTATATGGTGCATAATGCTACAAATTGAATTTAACAGAGATTTAGGTCTGGAAATACTCCAGCGTAAATCCAGGTCATTATTAACTTATCTTCATTTTGTGACATACCAAAGCTCATTTGCATAAAATCTCTCAATCATTTTATACTAAATTCTGACATGAACCTTACAACAGTTTGGAGTAATACTCTAGGTTTTGGGTTTTTCTTCTCTTAATATCTCCTAACAATAACTCTAGTAGATTGATGGGTTCCCCTTTAATTTGAAGTAATTGTGGGTTGGAGTATGTAGAGCTCCCAAAGTGAACTTTTGCAAAGAATTTTTTTATTGGATCTTTCAGGTACCAGAGACAACCATCCGTACACTGAGAATGGGAAAATCGAGAAACAGCCAAATATTCTACAAGGAAAACTTTTCCTACAGCAGTGCTATGTCAAATTTCCGGTGGTTGTTGGAATTTCAAGATCAAATAACATTGGTAATGGTTACATTGTGCCATATTTTCATCTTCCACAGTTTCCAAGAACATTTACCTCTGAATATTTGGACTGATACAAGTTAAAAAAAGAACTCCTTATTACCTCATTACTTGTGATATGTTCGTTGACTCCAATGGAGGATTAGGATCGAAAGTATACAAAGATGACCTGCTATGGGATGAGCATGTGCTAACTATATGGATGTTTCATTCAAAAGCTTGATTTCAGTCAGTTTAACCTTCTAAAAATCCAGTGGTATTTCATCGTCTAAATGTCACAGTAAGTCAAGCTCTTTGCTGTACAAATGTTCTTTCAGTCATCATGTACATCTTAAATTCAAAATTATGGCAGTATGATAAATTATTAAAGTGATCGTAAACCCTCAAGTATAGTTTCCATCAAATGAAAGACCATTGCAAACTGTGTCGGAAAATATTTATTGTAATTTTTTACGATTTTATTACGCCCCCTCCCCCTCGCTGTGGTAGACCTTATCTTATTTGCTGTACTTAGAATCATTGAATTTCAATTACATCTACAGTGCATCACTATTGGATCTCTAAGTATACACCTACGTCCAAGTATAATGGTTTTAACTCTTGGAAATGCTCTTCTGTGTACATTTGTACACGGATTCTCATTGTATTTCAGAATGTTATATTGAGAGTTAAATTTAATTGTGCAACGAGTGATCTATATACCATACTAATGGAACGCAACTAAACAATGTTGTGTTGAGAGTTGAATTTAATTGTAGAAGGAGGAACTATCTTCTGTGAGAGAGAGAATTAGGTTTAACGTCGCGTTCAGCAATATTTCAGCTATATAGTGCGACGGAATTGAACAGGATGCAAGCTGTTTTGTTGAAGTGATTTAGTTAATTAATGGACTGTAATAATTGAATTGTCAGAGTTTGATACATGTATAATTTGTATTTCAAAGTGTTATATTGAGAGTTAAATTGAATTGTGGAACGAGTGGTCTACGCATCATAAAAATGGGACACAACTGATAAATGTTGTTTAATTGTGGAAGGAGGAATTATCTTCTGTTTAAGGACCTGACAAAGTCACAATGCTTAATATATCACTATAACGGAATTGACTTTAACATGATCCAAGCTGTTTTATTGAGAATAATTGATTATGGTGATGTAGTTAATGAATGGACGGATCATAGTTTGCTGTACACGCAGATTTGTACTACAAAATGTTATATTGAGAGTTGAATTTGTATTTCAAAATGTTCTAGAGAGTTGAATTTAATTGTCTATACACATCATAAAAATGGAACACAAGGCATTCATGAACATTCAGTCATTGGATAATTAAAGTGAATTGAAGTTTTAATGGTATCCACGAGTGATCTTTTATATATCAATGTGATGAGATCTTCAAATTGCTCTAAATGTAAGTGATGGTAGCTGTAGATCTGATCCAGTCATACTGTTTTAGCCAATGTTCGGGGCAAGTGGTACGCGTCTGCTATTGCAGTGCCACAACTTATGCATATGTGGTCGGCTTCAGCCGCTCACAAGATGCCGAACACTGAAATTAGTACAATTGTCAGATCTGCATCAGCAGAAATATCTAGAGATTTTGAAGATCTGATTTTAATCATGCAGGGATTTTGGTGCTCATTACTGAAGGCAGTATGGCTACAAATTCCCACCAAACTCGCCACGCATCTCGGGTGATCTTGTCGTATCTCTGGTTAGATTGGTGATTTTCACTCATCTGGATTCTTGTACATATTTGAATGACCAGGAAGAATGTGAAAAATATTTAACCTATTCCCCTCGCTCAACCAGGTGTGATGTCTTTTCTTCTATTCTGCATAATCTTCAACCAAGAAGGTGGTGGAAAGGTAGGTGGAAATTCCCACCATAAAAGGTGGTCCAAAATTTCCACCCTCAAAGGTGGATATTCCCACCCTTGTTAAAGGGTGTAAATTACCACCCTATCCGAGTGGTGGAAATTTCCACCTTGCCCATAGGGTGGTAATTTACACCCTTTATCAAGGGTGGGAATTTCCACCCCTTGGGTAGGGTGGTAATTCCCACTCTATGGGCAAGGTGGAAATTTCCACCCTTGTTAAGGGGTGGAAATATCCACCTTTGAGGGTGGAAATTTTGGACCACCTTTTAAGGTGGAAATTTCCACCTTTTTCAATTACAGTGTGGAAATGGATGGCATAGCTATTCATCATTAATGATGCAGAAAAAGAATATCAGTGCTGAGGACTGCAGCTCACTAAAACACACATATCCCCAAAAGTAAAAGACAAATTGAAAACTATATACATACAATTCTATCAAGACAAACTACGCGATTCCGAATAATTACTTCACTACAAACATATAGAACAAACATACTCTATATCTCCTTATTTATACTATATAAAAAATCGAAACTATAGGCTATCACTAAATTAGGATCTGCGCACATCGGCTCGAGGTAGAAACGGGCAGATATAGGAAAATAGACCGGAACAAACGAATTTGCGAACGGTGTGACAAAACAAGCAAGACCGTTGAAGACGAGTATCATTTTGTTTGTATATGCCCGAGTGGTAAAAATTTTCGAAATACTCTGTATAACATCATCAACAAATCCTGTCACCTATTCGGGCGACTAAACTGACCTCGAAAAATTCTATTTCCTGATTAAACCAGCCACCCACCTTTCCCCAACAGTGTACATACGGCAGTTTATATACGAAATGCTTCTGGAGAGATCACCACAGCTCGCAGTATCTCCTGCCACTAGGATCGCTTCCCGCCACCTAAATAAATTGGAATGAACTGGCTTTCCTGATTGGGGTGATTATGTCATGTCACAATATAACTTTTATTATGTAAATGTAATATTTTATCGTAGTTTTAACATTTTCTGTGTGTATTCATGTATAGAAATAGAGAATGAATTGTCCGGTATATCGAACTCGCTTGACCCGTACTCAAGATTGACCTATTTCTGGCATGTTGCAACGTACGGGCCGTAGTAATAAAAACATAAGTACCAATAGCATGAATATCTGATTTAAATTTATTATCATGAAACTGTACAAAATCTGGGGGGGGCACAAACATACTTGTGCCCGCCTGTTTTTCATCTGGGGGTGCCTGCCCCCC
>JAVTVY010037397.1:0-16476 GCA_036873755.1 Hanleya hanleyi
CACTCGACCCCATCGGTCCATTAGGGACTCCCCTAGCTCCAACACGTCTATTTTCATACCCTTGGTCCACACGAGTTGTCTCCCTTGCGTCAGTGTGTGCAGATGGCGCTATGGTTTGGATCGACGCCGTGATGTGGAAAGGGCGTGCCCACACCATCCTGGAGCCGCCATTTTGTTTGTTGATTTCTTGCGGAGATACACGGGACAATAAACACTCGACCCTAGGGTGGCACGGATGCTAGACTGATGCTATTAACATGGTACAACACCTATAGATTATGTTTATTACTAGGACGTCAGCGAAATACTAGTACCCATCCTCCGCATGGCAGAACTGTACAACCCAGAACAAGTCAGGACATGCCTTGATCACGTGATCTGAGCTGCGTGTATAGTAGAATATAATTTGACAGTTCGAGCACAGGGAAGCCGGGAAGCCGATGACGTCATAAGTGGGTCGAGGTGACGTCATGAATAGGTCGAAGTCGCGCGGTGTTCGTCTATTTATAGTGTCACAAACATAGTCCAAGGGGTTGTAGGTCAACGTCTGTTCACCGGACCGCGACAATAGCCCGAGGTGTTTGCGGTGTGTCATGTCCGCTCAACGGGCCGTATAATTAAACACAAATTAATTAAAAACAAATTAAAACAAATTAAAAAACAAGTTAAAAAACAAATTAAAAAAACAATTTTATTATCAAGCGGACGATGTATATATATATATATATATGCAAGTCCAAACACGCTTTAATCATGATCAGGACGTGTATGACACCATTCTCAATGCGACCTAAGCAGTCAAGCGAATTACGAAGGTATGTAAGGTAAAGCGAGTGTTACGAGGATACACTTCGTCACGCACGAGTGGTTGTAGCCCGAGGGCAACTGCAGCGATATTTAATATATACTTCGTCACGCACGATTGGTTGGTTCACTGAGACGGCTGTTTTCCCCGTAAACTTCATTAAGATATACTCGATAAATAGACAGAATCCGTAATTATACGCCTAAAGCCTAGAAATTTCGTTTCAGACCAAAACAATTTTTCGATTTTTTTTTTTTTTTTTGGACTTTGCCGATTTTCGTCGAATTTTCCATAAATTATCCATGGCGATATCTCGGGAACTAAGAATGATAGAGACTCGCTGCTTACGGTGTGGTATTCCCCTCGTACAGATGCGCAATAAAGGCCCTATACAGTTTTATCGCCCGACGGTAACTTTCGCCGCAATTAGACGATAATCGGTGTCACGTGATTTGACCATTTCTCGAGAAATAAGCGACATACGCGCACGCTGTTTACGGCGTTGTATTCCTGGTGTCGAGGTCTACCGTAAAGCTCCCATTCTAATTTACCGTATCTCTATAACTTTCGCCGCTATTCGGCGTCGAAAATTATTCCTTTGTAGCTTACCAAGAATAGGTCCCTACAGCGTCATACCTTGTACCCGTGGACACGTGTGATTGATCACTTTTCGCGGTGTTCACGAGTGCCTATCGAACCATACGAAAATATCTTATATTCGAAACAATACTATAGTAGTAGGAGAAGGAGGAGGGGGAAGATGTGTATGTGTGTGTGTGTGTGTGTGTGTGTGGTGGAGTGTGTGTGTGTTTGTGTGGTGGAGGAGGAGGATGTGTGTGTGTGGTGGGTGTGGAGGAGGAGGAGGGTGTGTGTGTGTGTCTGTTTAGGTGTGTGTGTGCGGTCATATAAGGTCGTTTGTACACCATTAGCCTCAGTCTATCCATCATCTGACCGGGTACCATGTCGACTACATGTACGTTTTGTGAGAAGACACTCTCTCGTCCCGATAGTATGCTCAGACATATTCGTCTAATGCATAGACAAGATACACCACCGAATCCCGCTATACGTCCACCAAATGGAGTAGAGCATCCCTATACGATGACGGAGAGTGGCCCTACGGTATGTGGAAAGACGCCCTGGGCGCTAGCGCATGGGGAACTCGTGAAAGAAGAAGGGCGACAACAACTGCCACCTCGTCCAACCCCAATTCATATTCCATCAACTCAAATGCAACGCATACCATCTCACGATCCAGAATGGTTCGCTAAGAGGAGTGAACAAGTGGGAGAGGGATTATATACGAGGACAGCTGCACAGTGGTTCAAACTGAATGAAAATGATGACGAATCCCAGCAGAGGCAGATGATCCATAGGAGCGGGAATGAAATGGAACAACGAAAGAGAAAATGCCCTTCAGATGACGAACTCATCCATGCTGGGGAAATAGATCAACCTACCACTTGCGGAAACAGGTCAAATATAACGTGTGGAAAAACATGTTCGGTAAACCTATCGCAAGAGATTGTAAGGTTGACATTGACGAGAGAAAACAGCGATATACAAGCCAAGGTTGCGACGAGGATGAGTCTGGTGCAAATGCTATGGATGATTATATTCCAACTATGATGAAGACTTTACGTCAAAAATACTACAATCTGCTCGTGAACATAAAAAAGCTACAAACTGATTATATTCATAACGAGATTTTGAAAACGACGAGGCGTCTGCAAACGATATACGACATAGACTACGAGGAAGCACTGAGACAGACGATTAAGATGCGAAAATGCTTATTCGATAAGTTGATTGATGACGGTGAGAGCGAGGACTCCGAATAAAGACCCTCCGTATTGCTTTGCCTCAACCACCACACACACACACACACACACACACACACACACACACACATCCTCCTCCTCCTCCACACACACACACATACACACTCCACTACACACACACACGTCCTCCTCCCCTCCCCCTTCTACTACTATTATAACAGTGTGTGTGTGTGTGTGTGTGGTGGTTGAGGCAAAGCAATACGGAGGGTCTTTATTCGGAGTCCTCGCTCTCACCGTCATCAATCAACTTATCGAATAAGCATTTTCGCATCTTAATCGTCTGTCTCAGTGCTTCCTCGTAGTCTATGTCGTATATCGTTTGCAGACGCCTGGTCGTTTTCAAAATCTCGTTATGAATGTAATCAGTTTGTAGCTTTTTTATGTTCACGAGCAGATTGTAGTATTTTTGACGTAAAGTCTTCATCATAGTTGGAATATAATCATCCATAGCATTTGCACCAGACTCATCCCCGTCGCAACCTTGGCTTGTATATCGCTGTTTTCTCTCGTCAATGTCAACCTTACAATCTCTTGCGATAGGTTTACCGAACATGTTTTTCCACACGTTATATTTGACCTGTTTCCGCAAGTGGATAGGTTGATCTATTTCCCCAGCATGGATGAGTTCGTCATCTGAAGGGCATTTTCTCTTTCGTTGTTCCATTTCATTCCCGCTCCTATGGATCATCTGCCTCTGCTGGGATTCGTCATCATTTTCATTCAGTTTGAACCACTGTGCAGCTGTCCTCGTATATAATCCCTCTCCCACTTGTTCACTCCTCTTAGCGAACCATTCTGGATCGTGAGATGGTATGCGTTGCATTTGAGTTGATGGAATATGAATTGGGGTTGGACGAGGTGGCAGTTGTTGTCGCCCTTCTTCTTTCACGAGTTCCCCATGCGCTAGCGCCCAGGACGTCTTTCCACATACCGTAGGGCCACTCTCCGTCATCGTATAGGGATGCTCTACTCCATTTGGTGGACGTATAGCGGGATTCGGTGGTGTATCTTGTCTATGCATTAGAGGAATATGTCTGAGCATACTATCGGGACGAGAGAGTGTCTTCTCACAAAACGTACATGTAGTCGACATGGTACCCGGTCAGATGATGGATAGACTGAGGCTAATGGTGTACAAACGACCTTATATGACCGCACACACACACCTAAACACCCACACACACACACATCCTCCTCCTCCACCACACAAACACACTCCACCACACACACACACACATACACATCTTCCCCCTCCTCCTTCTCCTACTACTATAGTATTGTTTCGAATATAAGATATTTTCGTATGGTTCGATAGGCACTCGTGAACACCGCGAAAAGTGATCAATCACACGTGTCCACGGGTACAAGGTATGACGCTGTAGGGACCTATTCTTGGTAAGCTACAAAGGAATAATTTTCGACGCCGAATAGCGGCGAAAGTTATAGAGATACGGTAAATTAGAATAGGAGCTTTACGGTAGACCTCGACACCAGGAATACAACGCCGTAAACAGCGTGCGCGTATGTCGCTTATTTCTCGAGAAATGGTCAAATCACGTGACACCGATTATCGTCTAATTGCGGCGAAAGTTACCGTCGGGCGATAAAACTGTATAGGGCCTTTATTGCGCATCTGTACGAGGGGAATACCACACCGTAAGCAGCGAGTCTCTATCATTCTTAGTTCCCGAGATATCGCCATGGATAATTTATGGAAAATTCGACGAAAATCGGCAAAGTCCAAAAAAAAAAAAAAAAATCGAAAAATTGTTTTGGTCTGAAACGAAATTTCTAGGCTTTAGGCGTATAATTACGGATTCTGTCTATTTATCGAGTATATCTTAATGAAGTTTACGGGGAAAACAGCCGTCTCAGTGAACCAACCAATCGTGCGTGACGAAGTATATATTAAATATCGCTGCAGTTGCCCTCGGGCTACAACCACTCGTGCGTGACGAAGTGTATCCTCGTAACACTCGCTTTACCTTACATACCTTCGTAATTCGCTTGACTGCTTAGGTCGCATTGAGAATGGTGTCATACACGTCCTGATCATGATTAAAGCGTGTTTGGACTTGCATATATATATATATATACATCGTCCGCTTGATAATAAAATTGTTTTTTTAATTTGTTTTTTAACTTGTTTTTTAATTTGTTTTAATTTGTTTTTAATTAATTTGTGTTTAATTATACGGCCCGTTGAGCGGACATGACACACCGCAAACACCTCGGGCTATTGTCGCGGTCCGGTGAACAGACGTTGACCTACAACCCCTTGGACTATGTTTGTGACACTATAAATAGACGAACACCGCGCGACTTCGACCCATTCATGACGTCACCTCGACCCACTTATGACGTCATCGGCTTCCCGGCTTCCCTGTGCTCGAACTGTCAAATTATATTCTACTGTGTATACGGTGAGTGAAGACTCGTCCAACACGTATAGATTAAGTTTATTACTATAAGTTCTATGTAGCGCGCTGCGGCCGGGGGAAACCCCCCAGGCAGGGTGTACATTCCGTGGGACTACTTTCTGCCCGCGGAGGCAGACCGCATCACCACCAGACCGCATCACCGCGGATGAATACATGGAACTATCATCAGCCGCCATCTTGGTCCCACTCCCACAGCCGCCATTTTGACCACCACCACACAGCCGCCATTTTGACCACCACCACCACACAGCCGCCATTTTTGACCACCACCACCACACAGCCGCCATTTTGACCACCACCACCACACAGCCGCCATTTTGACCACCACCACCACACAGCCGCCATTTTGACCACCACCACCACACAGCCGCCATTTTTACCACCACCACCACACCGCCGCCATTTTGACCACCACCACACTTGCACTCAGTGACCCCTGTGACGTCATAGTTACATCCGGGTGAAAGTCCACTTTAATCACTTTTGTCTACTACTCTTAGTATCTCAGCCGCGCTTTTATTGCAGCTGTTCATGTGGAGACTATGAAGTATCCACACGACCACTAGCACCGGCTTAAGCGGAATTAGATACGCTAGCTCGGGAGCTGTGATGACAGATCAGCTCAAACAACTCATCTGGTGTTAATGGATGAGCATCATGGACGTCTGATGGAGTAAACGCTTTAACATGGGGTAACCTGGTAAATGCAAGAAACCTAGAAAATCTAACCTGTAATGTCCGACGTCGTACGGCTTAAATTTCCCACCGAAACAATAAACCTACATATATTTGTCAAGTGGCATGTACAGACGGCGGGCCTCGGGGACAAACAGTCCACCAGCAGAATCCTACCATATACAGGTAATAAATTGGAGCGATATGCAAGCGATGGAAAAAAAACTTGACGTCTGGTGACTAAAAAGCAACCTAACATTCAGAACCGAGAATACATGACCCACTTCCCTCACATTCCTGCAAAAATTGGACATCTTCGCGCATGACCTGACTTTCACATCTACACCCCAGGCATTTCGACAGACGGCACCTTCTTCTTATCTGTGTCTTTTCACATCCATTATATCCCAGTACTTCAACAGTCTGTAACTTCTCACCTTCCTTACTTTCAACCGATCTCTTCATAACAGAAGCAATAGATACGGTATTGGAATTTTCTCCCAGTTATAGTCAGCTCAACCCTCAGCACACACACCACAGCAGGGTCATGCTGACATCTCTGAAAGAATAAGGCTTTACAAAGACTATACGCATGTCACAAAAAATGGTACCGGAAACATTGCACAACAGGGAAGAAATCAGCACTTGAATTTCGAATAACGTCGCTCTCACCCGCTCGATCCTCAACTCCTTACCAAACGAAAGGAGTTATCCATGGCTTCACTGCAACTCGACGGGCAACGAGCAAGGAAAATTTCACCTAAACTGGTCAATGGCCAGAAGATCACACCATACCATGCAACTCGGACTGCAACAGTTTTAGAATAGAACGTCGCGAACAATTCAGGGAAATTAAAACGAAGACACACCTACAGAAAACGATCATCACAAAGTAGAAAACTCTATTGTCTTTGTGAACTACCGTCGATTTTATTTCTCCCAAATATAATTTTAGACCGTTTGTTATATCGATCTTCTTAAGAAAAAAATATATATATGCATCAGGAGTGTGAGAAATAAAGTATCTAATTTCTACAACTTCGGTCTCATCTCGAGCATTATCCCACAGTCGTGCCCCTCTGTACCGTACTTGCTTCGCTGTCCAGGTCAAAGAGTAAAAAACAGTTAATTTCATTGGCTCGTTTAAACGGATTGGTCATGTGACAATGCTTGTTGAAGCTGCAATAGGATCAAATACACGGAGAATGAAGTCAATAAGCTAAGGATATTTTCTGATGAAATGTGAAATTCCCTTAGCTCGGCAAGATACCCTCCCCAGGCCTGGCCTCAAAACACCCAAGCCAGATAGGCTCAATGAATGTTGGGTTTTGCCACTTGGAGACCATCAAAACGGTTAAAGGAAATAAGATAAGGTACAGGATGAGTCATGCTTCAGTTTTTAAATCGTTGGAACGGACCTTAGAGAGACAAAGGATCGGTGTGAAAGCTTAATACCATATTAATTTATAGACTGCAACTTTTATTTTCATTGTGTGTTTCAGCATTAAATATCTTAAATTATTCGCAGCCGAAAAATAAAGTCCACGGACAATATCTAGCTCATAACAGGCTGTAGCCAGGATTTATTGAGGGGTGGTTCGCATTCACTCCAAAAGGGCACATAAGGGGGTTCGCTGTATGGGAAAAGGGGCAAATAGGGGGTTCGCTTCAGTTTGAAAAGAGCATTTATATGAGAAAAATATATAATATTTCCGAAAGGGGGGTTCGTCCGAACCCAGAAAACCCCCCTTGGCTACGGGCCATCGGTATTCAAGGGCGGCGATAGGGGAATTCGTTGGGTGCGAACAACCGTATACCATTTTCTATGTTGGACAGCACAATGTGTGCTCTTTAATAATTGAGCATAGAAAACGGCCCCCTGTCAAGAAATCCTGGCGACGCCCATGGTATTTCAAAGGAATCTAGACCTATATTCAAAGGTATGGATGGTAAGGAAGGTCATTTCAAAGTTGTTTCGCAGTTCACTGTCCTCATTAAAGAGAATATAACGAGAATACAAATTTCGAAAAGGCGCCCAATTGGGGGCCAATTTTGTTTTGGTCGGCAGGTCATGAAACTTCGTCAGGATACATATGGCGTTGGGTAAAGTGACTTAAGACCAAAAAGAAATTTAAAAAAAGCGCATATAATGCCCGCTGGGAACCAAGAGCAAAATCTACAGTTTTGGTACAGGTGCATTGTCGATACTCATGTAATACCAGATAGGCCTATAGGGGAACATTTGGTAATAATTCAGTGATGTACACGACATCGCATGGGGGAATTTGGGGGTTTTCTTGAGGTCCGTTGATTTTTGGAGCAGCTTTCAGTAGTTACCATGGGATTTAGTCTTTTGACATAGAAGATGCAAGATACATATTTTCAGCAGCAATCTACTGCGGTATGGTTGTACTAGACCACCATTGATTTTGAAGAGACCTTCTTTTGTGGCTTTCTACGATACCGGTGCACAATCTTCTGACAGCAGTCTTGTACAGTGGCTTTCTAAGATGGTTTTAATAATTTGTCAGCCAGCTTTTATGGTGGCTTTGCCGAATATTTGCAGGCTTACTTTAAGACCATCGCACACGAGAGCTATCAGCTGAGCTAACGACCTCAATTGCTTGTCAGCTCAGGGGCTAGCTCTCGTGTGCGGGCAGTTTTTGGAGAGTTTTTGGCCTCGCGAGGCCGGGAGAAAAATATCAAACTTATTTGATAATTTCGCCTCGCGAGGCCAAATCCTCAGCGTGTGCGGCGAACGTAAGCTAACAGCTCAGTCGTTTTATTCGACAGGCCAATGAGACGCATCTTTTTTTCACGTGATTTATACGCACGACTGTTCAAAATGGCCATTTTTACGCGAGCCCGGTCACATGAAAGATCACATGATCTTAAAGGTGTTACGCGGGTACTGAAATCAATTCAGTGAACCTTTTGCTCACCGTGTGCGCTGAAACCACACGAGAGCTAGCCCCTGAGCTGACAGGCAATTGAGGCCGTCAGCTCAGCCGATAGCTCTCGTGTGCGCCGGGCTTTTGTGGCTTTCTAAAGTACGCGGTCTTTTGGCAGCGGCTTTCAGGCACGGCGAAAGCAATTGGTGATTATCACAGCCCAAATATGCGATTGTCCAGGGGCCTTCCAGCGTATTTCCGGTTGATAAAATAAGAAATCTTCGCATGTGTAAACTCTTTATTTGTTTTGCCTGTTGTGTTGTTTCTCGCTACTTCTGTTTTAATATTCCCCGTCAAGAAAATGAGGATGTTCGGAAGTAGAAATAGTTTAAATATTAAATATATATATATCATTTTCAATCGAAAGGTTCATTAAGCTTTGACCATGTCACCATCACAGATGTTTTCTATTTGTTAGGGAAACGAACAAAGGTCAACTTATGAGCGTGAATGAGCCATCCTCCACAATGCAGTTCTGTATACTCCTATTTCCGTACCAGGCCCTGTGGGCAGGTTAGGGTTGAAACAGTTATTACTGAAACTGTCCGTTTAAAATATCAACCAATGAACGGACGGCGTTTTGGGGAAATACGCTACCTTCGTGGGATGGGGTGGGGCCGCTACCTGAGATTCCATGGGCCAGGCTTGCACCCTACAGTAGAATGGGTCGACTGCGCATGCGCGATGAGTAGTAGTATAGAAAGGGCACACGATCTCCCTATCCCTATAGGTGTGGCGCGGGATAGGGTTGGGCGAGAGACATGGGGTTTTCGCTACCAGAGATTCCATGGGCCAGGTTTGCACCCTACATTAGAATGGGTCGACTGCGCATGCGCGATGAGTAGTAGTATAGAAAGGGCACGCGAACTCACTATCCCTATAGGTGTGGCTCGGGATAGGTTGGGGCGAGAGACCTGGGGTTTTCGCTACCTGAGATTCCACGGGCCAGGCTTGCACCCTACAGTAGAATGCGTCGACTGCGCATGCGCGATGAGTAGTGCGCGAGAGTAGTATAGAAAGGGCATGCGATCTCCCTATCCCTATAAACTAACCCATGGGGGTGAATGAGCACCCGTCGGTATAATTAGATAAAGGCTCAGTTTATTTAGAGAAGAAGCTGAAGGAAAGAGAAACTCTTTTTAGTCCAAGAGGAAACAACATAAGGGCATGGCCCCCCCCCCCCCCATTCCGCCGTCCTTGGCTTTCTGGAAGACCGTTAATTTTTTTTATTTTTGAAGTAGCCTTCGATCTTTAGCGGTCTTCTAAGGTACCGCGTATCAGGTATAGGTTTTTGCAGCGGTCTTCTGCAGCGACTTTCTAAACTGTCAATGGTATATATTTGAATAACTAAAATAAAATGTATGATATTGTATCTTGAAGCAACAATACTAGTTTAAATGGTAAAGTGAGCAAAACTAAGCTACATAACACTGCATTATAAAACGGTATATTTGCCAGTGGCTTTGTGGAACACTTTTTGCGGTGGCCTTTAGCGGCTTTCTACTATCAGGACAATAGATTGTCTCTTGTCAGCGGTCTTCTACATCGGCAGTAGTATACAAAGAGCAAATTATGTCACATTTTTAGAGTGAAGCGTGAGGGTGATGACGTCACTTGCGGACGTCATGTGACTCACGGTGCGGGGTGACTTCCGGGTCAAAGGTCATTTCCGGATCAACGGTCACGTCCGGGTCAAAGGGCACTTCTGGTCACGAGACGGCCAGCAATAGTTGTCTGTCCCTAAATAAGACTGTACGTTTCAGTTACTTCAATGTTAGGCCCAACGGACAACCGACACATGGGCATTTGCGGTATTGAATATGGCATCTTATTATTTCTGTCTCATCATGTAGAAGACGATGGGAGGGGTCTCGCGGCCATTTGGTGACGTTCGCTGAAAAGTTCTGACTGCGCATGCGTAGTGCATAGGCAGACCTGGGGTGGACATTTCGGGCCTAGGTGGGTCAATATTGGTCCAATTGGGCCATGTGAGGTATCAAAGTAACGCACTCGTGGGGGACCATCCGAATGGTGTGCCGTGGATGTAGGCTATGGCGTGCATGTGCAAGCAGGGAATTGTGGGGAAAAGATCATTGGAATGGACGGTTTGGGGTCGCACGATTGGGTCGTGCGGGGTATCAGTTTGAAGCACTCGTGGGGTAGAGTCCGACTGGACTGGTGTGTAGTAAAAGGAGGACTATGGCGCGCATGCGCAGACTGGGAATGTTGGGAAAAGGGCATTGGAATGGACGTTTTGGGATCGTGATGAACCAATATTGGTCCGAATGGGTAGTGTAAGGTATACTAGTCAAGCACTAGTGTAGTAGAGTCAGACTGAGCGGGATATGCGCTTGTGCACTAGGGGAGTAGTAGAGAAAGGGGAGATTCAGAAATGCAAAGGAACGCGTTTGCTCCGGCCACCTGGTAGAGTTATCTCAGTGTATGTGTGTAGTTGTGTGTGGAGAAAAAGGAAGAGGAATGGAGTTGAGTGAGTGAGTGAGGATGAGGAACAAGTGGAGAAGGAGGAGCAATGTGAGTGAGTGAGTGAGTGAGTGAGTGAGTGAGTGAATGAGTGGCCATATGAAGTGGTTTGTCCGGAAACACAGACTTTAGCCCTTAAAGATGGAAACCCCTATCAACCAGGTCTGGATGACCTAATATCGTTTCCCAGCGGATCGTGGTCTACCGAAGGTGCAGGATGGATAGTGGATGCATTGAAAAATTTTCCGGAAATAAAAAGCGGAACATAGACTTTACACTTGATGAGTCGTAGAAATGGGAATGCTGTTGTTGTTGTTGTTGGGATAGTGTAGTCTCTCAATATCGGGAAATTAAAAATCAAGGGAAGTAACCCATTTGCCCCTTAGTAGTAGAGAAAGCAGGAACCCATTTGCACTATGGTCTTTGTGGAGTGTTTTACAGTAACACCATAATGCCCTAACTTAACGCTTTATCCTAATGCCTTAATGTTCTAGCATATCAGTTTTTACCTTTTGTGAGCGATTGTACCATGCTATTATATAATAATAACGCGTCGGCAAGGTGTATGTATCAATTCATTTACACCACAGAATAAACGCTGTGACGCCGTAACACCCTAACGTATTTTATGCCTCGTCCCATAGTGTCTTAACGCCATGATGCAGACAGTTGAAAGAAAGACAGATCAACACATTCACAAGTTTACTTAGTTTATTCTCCCCTATGTTACATCATACCCACGCTGGGGGAGCTGTGTTGGGTATGTTCACAATTCAAGTATGCTCTTGTCCAATCAGAAGCCGACAGAAAGTTCAATCTTTGGCCATGTTCACTCTGATCCGTTTGTCCTAAGCGTCTTCAGGCAATCCAGGATACTGGAGCTCCGAGCTCTTACACCCCCCATTGCTGGACGGGAAGGGAGATGGAAATCTTTATCGGCTCTTCAATTCGGGGTGGCGAATCGACATCCATGGGTTCTTCAATTCAAAGATGCATCTTCATGGGAAGTGAAATATCCGGTCTCGAGAGAGGAGAGCGTGATCGGCGAATGGCACTTTGGTGACGTCTAAATTGACCATGCATACTGCACCTTTCGGTAGGCCACGATCCGCTGAGAACCGATATTAGCCCATCCAGACTTGATTGATAGGGGTTTTCCATATTTTAGGGCTGAAGTCCGCGTTTCCGGCCAAACGACTTTATATGGCCACTCACATTCACTCATTCGCTCAAACCCATTCATCCTCCACTTTCTCCTCCTCACTCACTTGCCCAACCCTATTTCTCGTCCTCCTCCACACACACCTATGCACATATGCTGAGGTAACTCTACCAGGTAGCCAGAGCGAACATGGCCACCTCTCCCCAAACACTCCTTTGCACTTTCGAATCTCCGCTTTCTCTACTACTCCCCAAGTATGCAGGCGCAGATCACTCCCAGTATGACTCCACTCCAAGAGTGCTTGACTAGTATACCTCACACGACCCATTCGGACCAATATTGGTCCATCGCGACCCCAAAACGTCCCTTCCAATGCCCTTTTCCCACAATTGCCTGTCTGCGCATACGCGCTAAAGCCCTACTTTTACTACACACCAGTCCACTTGGACTTTACCCCACGATTGCTTCAATCTGATACCTCACATGACCCAATCAGACCAAAATTGGGCCACCTCGTCCCCAAAACGTCCATTCAAATGCCCTTTCTCAACAATGCCAATCAGACCAATATTGGCTCACCTAGATCCCAAAATGTTCACCTCAGGCCTGCCTATGCCCTACGCATGCACAATCAGAATTTTTCAGCGAAAGTCACCCAATGGCCGCGAGACCCCTCCCATCGTTTTCTACATGGTGCGACAGAAAAAATAAGGTGCCACATCTCATGCCGCAAATGTCCATGCGTCGGTTGTCCATTGGGACTAACATTGAAGTAACTGAAGCGCACAGTCTTAGGGGCAGACAACTCTTACTGGGCCGTCACGTGACCGAAAGTGCCCTTTGACCCGGACGTGACCTTTGACCCGAAAATGACCTTTGACCCGGAAGTCACCCCGCAGCGGAAGTCGCGTGACTCCGCAAGTGACGTATCACCCCCACGCTTCACCCTAAAAAATGTGACAGAATTTGCTCTTTGTATACTACTACCGGCTTCCTGGTAGGCTGTTCTTTTTTTAAGTGGGCTTCTTGACTGGCTTTCTCCAACTTCCTGTGTACGGCGGCCTTCTGCAACAGTTTTCTAAAACTCTGATGATTATTGGAGTGGTTTTCTTTCGCGGCTTTGATACAAAATCTTCTGGCAGCAGTCTTGTATCCCAGCTTTGCAGAACACCGATACTTTTTGCAGCGGCGTTCTTTAACAGGTTTCTACCGACCTTCATTTTTGCAGAGGCCTTCTGAAGCAGTTCTCTATGGGTATACTGTCTTTGGCATGACCTTATACAGCGACTTTCTAGAAGACCGTTAATATTCACAGTAGCGGTTTTCTATGTTACATCGTGTTTTCGCAGCAGCCTTCTACAGCGGGTTTCTAGAAAACTTAATTTTTGTAGCAATCGTCTTCAACATAGTTAGTCTTAAAGAAAGAAATGCTATAGTCAATGGCCAATGTTTCGAATAACACGTATGATTATGTTCTCAATACTTAAGCGACTAAAGCTAAGAGTGTATTAGTAATAACCTTTTTCTTTAGCAGTTTTCTGTAGTACACCATTTTTTGGCAGCGGCCTTCTACAGTTACCTTCTAGAAGACAGTTAATTTTTGCAGGGGTCTTCTCAAGCGGCTTTCTGCAATACCCTTTTGCAGTGGCTTTCTAGAAAACTTAATTTTTGTAGCAATCTTCTTCAGCACAGTTACTCTTAAACAAAGAAATGCTAGTCATTGGCCAATGTTTCGAGTAACACGTATGATTATGTTCAAGCAATAAAGTCTCAATACTTGAGCGACTAAAGCTAAGACTGTATTTGCTAAACAAAGTTACAGTTAGTGCACAACCTTAGCGGTACTAAAAATGTTGCCTGTAATGCGTCTGTGTTAAGTGGAAGTAAGGTGAACAATAACACTATCTGTTAAACCGATCAAGCTATAGTATGTGTGCAATGCTCGAGTGACTAAAAATAAGCTGTATTTGTTAAACTAAGAAATATTAAACATTTATAAACAATGTTTCTATTTGTTACTAAATCAAACCTGCTTGAATTCAATGCCTTTAATCTCCATTTAAATGCACAATCAAACGTAGAAAACGGAAGTTAAAACTAAAAGTTAACTCCCCTAGGAGAGAGTTGTCCGCCCCTAGGAGAGCTCTCCCACTCAATCCAGCGTGGTTACTATAAAGGTCACTGCAAGCCTCATTCCAATCCTCTTTCTCAAACCGAGACCAGCAGAGAGCAAGGCCGCGGAATGAGGGGACGGAAGGGAGGGACAATTAAATTCAAGCAGGTTTGATTTAGTAACAAATAGAAACACTGTTTATAAATGTTTAATATTTGCTTCCTAAATCGTAAACCTGCTTGAATTCAATGCCTCAGTACCAACATATGGAGGTGGGAACCTCGGCCTTGTTGTAGTTCTAAAAGCAGGCTTAGTAACCGCTGGTATGACACAGACATGGGTATAAGAATGAGACATCAAACATCAACAAATGTAACCCTGGTCAAGGACGAAAAGGTTAAAACATGGATAAGATACAACAGTACTTATCTTGAATGTCTCCATCCATGTAGCTGTGCTCGTGGTGTGGTATACAATCTCTACCAAGAAGTTTGAATCCTCTGCTCTTAGGGCTGATAGCTTTTCTTGGCAGGATTGTATGCCGATTGGGGCAATGCCGACTTTAGCACATACATGCAGAAACTTGGCTGAACCTTTAAGGTCGGGTGATGTGTAATCTGTCCGGGCTTAGAGGGCGCCAAGCCACACCATTCTCAGTCCACAAACCGTCTTATGTCCAACTCTCCATACTTGGTTCTTGAAGTTGAACAGGTCTTGTAGGAGATGACTGCGTTTGCTCCCTGAGTCAATACTACGCAATCGTCCACTCTGTACTTTATTCGACTGTGGAGACACTGCTTGTGAGATGAGCGTAGGTGACCCGGCTGAGATCATCTGGGAGGAAGTCAATTCAAACTGAAATGACAAGCAAAACTGCAGTAAAGTCAAAGATTAAAAGTCAGAATTGTGTCAGGACTAAAATGATGACTTGAGAGATAGCGGCTGCCAAACTGACCTATTACTACTGAGTAGATAACATTTATATCCAATAATTTTTAAGATAATATTTATATCCAATTATTTTTAAGATAACAGTCTCTCAGTAAGGTACAATTACTAGAGCTGGAAAACAAAAAGGTCAGACTGTGCGAGACACGAATCCACGTCCTCAGAGTTCGATACCCAATCGCCAGCAGAAACAGCAAACGGACCAGACCACACGGCCGTCTCAGCCTCTATCTAAAAATGATCATAGGCATGACAAAGAATCTCAACAAAAGAACCCTGGTCAGTAATGCAGAGGGTAATTATGGAGTAGTAAAAGATACTTATCTAACTTATCTTTTGAGTGTCTTCCTCCATGTAGGAGGGATGACACAGACATGGGCATAAAGATGAGACATCAACAATGAACAAGTGAAACCCTGGTCAGAGACGTAAAAGGTTAAATCATGGATAAGAAACAGTAGTACTTATCTTGAATGTCTCCATCCATGAAGCTGTGCTCGTGGTGTGGTATACAATCTCTACCAAGAAGTTTGAATCCTCTGCTCTTAGGGCTGATAGGTTTTCTTGGCAGGATTGTATGCCGATTGGGGCAATGCCGACTTTAGCACATACATGCAGAAACTTGGCTGGACCTTTAAGGTCGGGTGAAGCGTAAACTGTCCGGGCTTAGAGGGCGCCAAGCCACACCATTCTCAGTCCACAAGCCGTCTTACGTCAACTTCTCAACCTGTTTCTTGAAGCTGAGTAGGTCTTGTAGGATGCCTAGGAGTCGACTGCGTGTGTTCCCTGAGCCAACTCTACGCAACTGTCAACTCTCTGTACTTTACTCGAAGTTGCTGACACTAGCAACCTGAAACAAAACAATATTAATAATACTCACAAGTGTCAGTTCTTCTTTCTTGTGAGTTGAGCGTAGGTGACGCAGCTGAGATCATGTAGAAGGAAGTCAGATATAACCTGCAAGACACAAGCAAAACCGCAGTTAAGGTAAAGATTAAATTCACCATAGTGTCAGACCTCTTAGATTGATGATTGGAGAGCCCATGGTCGTCTATCTGA
>JAVTVY010037398.1:0-17025 GCA_036873755.1 Hanleya hanleyi
AGTTTCAGCTCTCTGTATTCCTTTTTTGTTCCATTGCTATGATTAAAAGTTTAGGAGAGAAACTAAGGGGAGAGGGGGGCACCAGTAGTTCAATTCAACAAGAAAATCATCATTCTGAAATGCTTTTTTCCTCTACCAAGCAGGTTTATGAAAGATGACGAAAAGAAAACCAACAGATTATAGACTATGTTTGAAATGTCAAACAGATGGTGATTTAGTGAAGAAACCCTAGGCTGATTCATACGAACGTTTTTACATCTCAGCTCGATTGTGATCAGGGGTATTGTTGTCGCCTCATCTGCCCGTCTGTCCAGGCGTCTGTCCGTCCGTCCTCCGTTCGTTAGGACTCCATATATTTTGAACTACTGAAGGCAGGTCGACGAAACTTCTGTTCAATATAGCATGTAATATGTAGATGTGCCTTTTGTATGTTTCATTGGTCAGGTCATCGTTTCTCTGTCCACTATTCTGCCCATATGTATCATGGGTTGATTCCAACCTTATCTATTATGAGCCTTCTTATATTAAGTGTCTAAAATCCAGTGGTTGTCAAATCACTTACATAATAATGTTCCAGTATTCATCAATCTTTTCTTTCCATTCTACTTCCAAAATATTCATGAACTGTTTTCCCTGACATACATAAATCTACGTATTACATCAAAACATATTTCTGCAAGAGGTGTGGACAGGAGAGATAACCACATGGAGAATTGTGCTGTAATGTGCTGGGAAATGTAGTGCAAGTTTACATCTCCAGTTTAAATCTCCACAACGCTTTCTGTTCATGAATTACCATTTACCCATTACTCATTTGGTTTTAATTGTGCTCCAGTTGTAATTTGTGAAATTTCCACGCCTTGGGAACACATGTAAATAGGAGTTTGATATTCATTCGTGGCACTATTTTCTTTACTAAGGGTCATCAGTGGACCTTACAGCTCTATGTTTACGGAATACAGTGTCTTTATTGCTGAATGATACACTGAATATAGCCAACCTTTACTGGCTATATTTTCTGAATAAGTGAATGAAGTGAATCTATTCAACTTGATAACAAAAATAGATTGTAATTTATGAACAACAAAATGTGTCCTCGCCCGTAGTTAAGTGAAAGCTATTCTATGAAAGATATGAATTATATGCGAACAGTTCAGCATTTTTTGGGGGATGGGGGGGTGAGATTGGGCTTGGGATTTCGTTTCACCCACGTGTGCCAACAGGTGAAACCACCTGATGGCAAAATCTAAATTTGATTGTCGGGCAATCATTTGAGAAACGCTCATCGATTTCTTCTCAAATCTGCTAAATTTATATCATGCCATGAGCTATGGCTTGGGATAGTGTTTCGCCCACTTACACACAGGGGGTCGCGCCACTTGGTGGCAAAATCTGAAATTCGTTTCCAGGCAATAACTTGAGAAATGCTCATGGGAATCTTCTGGAATTTAGTATGCATATACCATGCCATGTCGCTTGGGATTGCGTTTCGCCCACTTGCACCTACAGGTGGCACCACCTGGTGGTAAATCCAACTTTGGTTTCCAGGCAATAACTTGAGAACCACTCATGGGATTCTTCTCAAATTTGGTATGCATATATACCATTCCATGACATATCACTTGGGATTGAGTTTCGCCTACTTGTTCCTAGAGGTGGTACTACCTGGTGGCAAAAATCAAAAATAAATTTCCAGGCAATAACTTGGGAACCACTCATCGGATAATTTGGTATGGATAACCATGTCTAGAGATGTCGATTGTGATTGCGTTTTGTTGACTTGCGCCTACTTGCGAAACGCATCGATTTCTTCTCAAATCTGCTAAGTTTATATCATGCCATGAGCTATGGCTTGGGATAGTGTTTCGCCCACTTACACACAGGGGATGGCGCCACCTGGTGGCAAAATCCGAAATTCGTTTCCAAGCAATAAGAACTGCTCATCGTATTCTTCACAAATTTGGTATGCATATACCATGTCTTGAGTTGCCGCTTGTGAATGTCCTTCGCCGCCTCGTGTCTCTTGCGGCAAAATTTTAATTTGGTTTCCGGCCAATTGCTCCAGAACCTTATTACTTCAGAACCCCTTATCAGATTCTTCTAAAATATGCTATGCGGATGCACTGGGATGACGCTTGCAATTGCGTTTGATGCACTTGTGTCTATAGGTGGCATCATTTCCGGGCCTTCACAAAGAGTTCACTACATGACCATGAGATGGCCTACCGCACCATATGTATACAGTGTGAAAATTGAATGCCCAGAGGTCAAGCTCTGTTACCTACATAGTCGGAAGTATTTCGATACAGTGACACACCCTGTTTGATTTTGTGCCCTTTGATGTGCTTAATGGTTTGTGGGTGTATAATATCTTTTCCTTTGTATCTGTTGTTTGGTACCCTTTGCTGTGCTTATCCTATGGCTTTGTTGGTCTGCTGGAAAGCACTCCAAAGCGACACATGCGCGAAACATGATTACGAGGGTATCATGCAAGCATGCTTACAAACATATATAACAAATAATACCACCATTCGCATGCCAGCCAAGTCAAACAGTAACTGTAGAGTTTTTATCCAAATTAAAGATGTGGACACCTTGTCACAAGAAACCAAGGTTGATTAAAATAAATTTGTAGCTTCACGGGCACTGCCTTAGTTTATTTGCCACCTCATCAACCCTAAAAAATCAGTTTCTTCACAATTTGTTTTTTTTTTTAATTTCTTTCAAAGATTTGCCAAAAAATATGTACTTGATGTTTTATGCAGGAATAGTATTGGCGAGCTTGGCTGATTCTTCATGTGTACGGCAACTCGAGGAACATTGTTGGTTTCATGCAAATTGTATTTAACTACTGCATCAGTTTTCCAGAAAAGATGCATATATTTGGGTCTGGACAAAAGAACTTAAAAAGATAAAAAACCTTCCTCTCTCCCTCATTTTTTGTTTTCTTAAAAAAAAAGTGCCCGTGAAGCTAGATATTTTATTCAGCCCAATGGTTCAATCAGTGGTTCATACAAAGGCGTATACAACTGCCATAACGTCCTGGTGAAGAATGTCTGGGGACTGAGGGGTTGTAGTACATCTGGTGCTTCGAGTTTGAAATGTGTCTTCACTCGTGCTGAATACATGTATAAAATATTCCAGTATTGCAACCTAGTGGAGGGCAGAAATTAACTAATGTATGTAAAACAAAAAAAATTGTATGGGCATTGGGGAGTAGATGTGCAAAAATGTGGGGGCAAGGCAAAAACCGCTAGTTTTACGTACACTTTGAATTTACCCACAATGCCCGTCTTCTAACATTATGTAAATAGACTGAAAATGATCGCATTATAATAAGGAAGATACTCAGAAATTTTTAATTCTTGAAATCGACTAGCTCTGAAGATATAGATAAAATTCTACCCTGAGCTTATTCTACAACCAAAGACCACCTGTGCCAAAAAGAGATACCAAAAATTTCCCGGAAGCCAACGAAAGAAAACCTGGCACCAACCTATCGGAAAATGTAAAGTTACAACAATTTACAAACCAAAACTACTCGGCGACAATTGGCCCCACACTAATAAGGGACATAGAACTCCGTCAACATCACTTAGGTTTCATCGCCACGTTCAAGGTAGGAATGCTCGACTATGGAAATTATTTGACATTACGGATATAGAAAATGAGTACCATTTCATTGATGTTTATTTGAGTTGATGTATAAGTATATAGTGAGCAATACTAGTGGAAATGTGGGACGGGGTCTCTAATGAATATACATACAGCTTCTGTGACGACTTCTTCCTCGGACCTGAGCACGGCCATCATATACAAGAGAACAGGCCGCACTACCACCATTTGGTATGACATCAATTGAAGCCGGCGAAGATTTTTCCTGTGAAGAATATATTAATTACATATTCCACCAGACTTCCGTGTTTTATCCAAGTAAATAAATATTTATAAGAAAGAAAACTATAGCTGATATTTTCTCTCGTCCTTCAGGAGTCAAAGCATAAAAATGCTCACTATTCTATATCGTCTGCTCTTTCTATAATTACTATGGAAAGAAATAAAGTATAGCCGAAATGGCATGAACTTGAATTATTTGCATGTCCACAACTGCCAAACTTTGGCAGTTAAGATATACTACGATGGCATAGGATGAGTATACATGTTTGACCTCTTAGGGCATCTCGCGGTCAAAATGGAACAGATACTTTGGGAGCCAAGTTAGGGCATCTCGCGGTCAAAATGGAACAGATACTTTGGGAGCCAAGTTGCAAAAAACCCTTACGGTATATAATCCCTCTAATAATTCAACCACAAGAAGTGAAATTCCCCATAATGAAATTTAGGGATGATCAAATTTATTAGAACAGGGACAAAATAGTTCAAAATGTAATCCCTTATTTTTTCGTTAATTCAATGATTTTAGAAGGTGATCAATTTTATTAAAATCACCGATTGATTTTTGTCCCCAAATTGGGGGTGATTGAATTTTGATAGGGGTATTGAATTATTAGACGGATTACCGTATTTAAGAAATTTGTTCACCTCACCGGCAAGAAAATTTTCATCTGTACCATGACATCCTATGACCACTAGACATCTTTTATGGTCAGATTCCTTATATGTGCGGGTCCCGCAGACAATTAATTTGTTCTGGTATCTTAACCGTATAATATCACAGGGGCTGTATTCAATTAACAAATGAACACATATAAATAGGTAGTTTAGTGTTACGGAAGTTTGCATGTTGACAGGGAATATTCAGTCCAGTTTCACATTCAACTGTACAACATCAGAAGCTTAGCAGCTAAAATTAAGGCAATCATCGCCGAGCAGGTGAGCTGATTTTTAAGATAGTGACCTACAGTAATTTACCAGTCAGATCATGTGGTTATGCCTTGCACAAGAGCTGTGCTAATCACAGCAAGCACTCATGAGTGTCGGATCAGCAGCTATATTATAGACTGGCTTATCTGCTGGCGTTGACCAATTATAATGGTGGGAAATCCCATTAAACAGCAGCAGTAGCTGCAAAGCAACTGCTCCTTGAATATACATATTTATTTAAAAAGGCGAAAATCAAAATCGTTATTCAACACACCATACCAGAAACTGTTTGTCCTGATATATTTTGAATATATTTGTAACATACTTCGTGCAAAATATCCGGGATTTCACTTCTACGGCTAGAATAACGTTTCTCGCTGAGCTCAGATATAGCACTCTGACAATGTAGCCATCCATTTAAGCTTGATCTGAGTTAGACTTGATCCTCCTACAGTCAGCGTAACCGCCTTACACTTATTTCAAAGAGACAAACCTCACACAAGAGATTTCTTCTCGTAATATATTTTTTTAGGGAAATAATCCAGTTATGCCCTGAGCTCTTTATACATTCATGACTCCTCAAGTTGTGATATTGAGCACCCATTCAACTGAGTTTAAAACGGATAAGACTGATTGGTTACAGCCATGCACAGTCACGAGAGGATACACCGTCAACGATGGTAGAAGGCTACTACATGTATTGAGAGTTTGATTACATCACCAGCAGTTCAGCATCCTTATTAATTAAGGATAATGCGTAATAACGAATATACCTACAACAATCAAGGCTGAATATACAAATGTTTTCATTTTAATTCGTTTTGGAGCACGAAATCGTGCAAAAACAATCAGAAATAAACTGAATATGACAAAGACAAAACTTCGTGGGTGCACAGTTATCAAAGTTCACATTTTTCACATAAAAACACATCATCTTGCGCCCGTTTTGCCTCCATCTGTGATCCAGTGTTTGTCTTCTACAGATCAATGGCCTCATTCAGCTTCAAGGACCAATTAAAAAAAATGAAATTTACGTTGCATCGAAGGTAGTTAATTGAATTGAAATGTTGTCCAAGCCGTCACAGTTAATTTGATGAAGCTGGATGTGTACAGTGAAATCTGAAATTACCCTCAGTCACAATCAGATAGAATATTTCTGACGATTGTCAGCGTCGTCATTTCGAATTTAGTAATTATACTTTATGCGGCGAGTTATTATGTAATGATTTAGATAGATTGGTTCACTAATAAGATAGATATAGCAATTCAACTACACCTACCACCTGTTTTGAACTACAAAACAAATTCATTTAACATTTGGATATGGTCCCCTTGCAAGTGATGTCAACGGTTGGGATTTAGGAGCAAATCTTATAATATATAATATAATATATAATTCTGCTATTATAAATGACTTATGACATACTAAATGATAAATTGACAGATTAGACCAATAACAAACATGCTATGGCGGTTAACATACACCTGTCTCTGTAAAAGTAAAATGAACGTCTGTAGTGGGATATTTCGTCCGCCATAGAAAAAAATGAACTCTACATTCACCCTGTGTGATACCCCCAAAGCCATAGAAAGTCACGGTACAGATGGAACTTGTTTTGCCGATGGGGGGAACAGTTTCACGAAAACACTACCCTGGCTCCCAGACTAAAACAGCGACATTGGTACACAGCTCTGAAACGTACTTCAGAAATAGTAATAGGCGTGATTGTTACCTATTAAAATCGGCTTGTGGTAGACAGGGGCAGCAGCGGAAAGGCCCTTTCCAGGTTGGAAATTTGACCCCTTGCAAATTCCGACACATCTGGTCTTTACCTCCGTGATACAGTATCATTAACCGAAAGAACATTGCCACGCTCACCGATACATAACTACGGAAACATGAAATATAACAGAGACTTTACACAGGAGCTTTATTGAGAATTATTAATTTGGTAATATACAGCATTTATTTGAATGTAAATCAAGGTTGCCTGCTATCTACATATAAACGCATATACCGATGACGATTTGTTTTATTACAAGTCATGCGCGTAACATTTTAACAGTGGCATTTGTAGGTACCGTTGTTAATATTATGTTCATATTTTTACTCGTGTTAATTATTTTTGTTATTAATTATTCTCGTGTGCATTTGCTTCTCGTTCCAAATGTGATATACATAATGTCGCAACAGTCAGTCCATACAGCATAACGCTACCATAAATCTCGAGGAACATTAGAAATATATATATATATTTGAAAGTGTTCCATTCCAAGACGGAATAATAGGTACGAATTTAAAATGGAGTAATTGACTGACTTACATAGCGGCCACCAGATCATCGATATGAAGAGAACGGGGAGATACAATCCCGATGAACGACGTCACAGCAACCACCTTCAAAAGTAAAAATTACAACCATCAAATACCAAGCACTCGTACAACATCGCGCATATTTCGCCTATAAATTAACATCACGGAACCACTGAATTTATTATCCTTTTTCTCAACGGCAGGCAGCTATATACAGATAGTTGCGATATACCTAGACCTGTTCTTAAACGGTCTGGAAGTTTTGTGGAATTATATTACACTACTGACTATTGCATCTCGGATCCGATCTATCCCCGAACAGTGTAAAATCATGTACCCCTCTACCCTGACTGGACGGAAAACGCGGCTTCTTTACTTTGATGTGCTAATTTCCATCCTTGCCGCGGCTGGCGGAAACAATACGGCTCTTATCTAGTGATTGGTCATTCGACCCCGCCATTTTAAACTAAGACGAGCATTCTCATTGGATCACTATTTATAGGAGCCACCCCAATCTTCATATATAACCACGTGGCTGTCTCAGTTGACCGATGACATAGCGCGGCCTCGTTTTCGATTCCAAAATCTGGTGTCTAACTGGGAAAGTGTTGTTGTTGCTGCATCAGCCTATCATTGGCTCTCCGTAGAAGGGTCCAATACTATAGGCTAACTCAGAATCTCTAGCTGTGATACGTGTATACAGGGTAAGGGGGTGTGGCTTCTCCTATCACAGCTCGGAGTCGAGGCAAGTCAACATGTGTCAAAAAAAAGAGTCCGCCTGATAATGCGTGCCAAACCTGCTGGAATGAATACCAACAGTCGCAGACGAACGTACTTTTCGTCGATACTCGCTACGACAATCGCAAAGACGAGTAAAATAATGAAATTTTAAGAAAGATTTGTGAATTCAGCCAACTATACACGCGCTTGATGGTCTATTTTTAAGAAATCCTAACAGGTATGTAATTTGACTTCGATTATTTCGACAATTTGATCTGATTTGCAATCGATAATTTAGCAATTTTAGTCATTTTTACCCGCGTCAGTAATAAAAATCGCAATTTATGGACCGCGCAAAATAGTTTTGGTGAATGTACAAACATACTCCAAGGAGGATACAAAAATACACGTGAGAATAATTTCTGCACCCCCAAGCGAAATCAACAAACATATTGAACGCTTTTCACCAAGCAAAAAAAAAGACATATATGAAAACAAATATTAAACTCACCTTACCTCATTGCATCCCTTGTGATATACCAAAGACCCTTCTATGATATATTAGAAAAAAAAATTTGGAAACTATTTCAGATGAAAACTTTTTCGCTCTACTCAAGATGGCCTCTGTCCGGGGTGACGTTGAGATTCGTCAATGGGGGCGGAGCTAAGTAGGGGTAGTGAAGTAAAGCCGCGTTTCCCGTCCAGTCAAGGGTCCACGGTAAAATCAAAACAAAGCGATAATGATTACATACTGGACTCATGCCAACGAGATACAATGTGATGTAACGCTCCATCCCATTGGCTGCTTGTTTTCGAACCACCCAGACTGTTGATAGGAACACGACGATCGTGACGACTGTGGCAATCCCCGTAGACACGACCAGTCCCAGCCCAAGAGAACCCAACCCTGAAAATACAGAACAGTATATGATTCACCAAAACAAGTGTCTCGTTATTTCATGCAAACTGGTTGAATAGCTGTAACTTACCGATGCATCTATCGGTTACTCAGTTAAGGGTAAGTCGAAAATAAAAGTTCAGTCTCTCAGATGGAGAAAATTCTTGAGAAACTTCCTGTGATATTTCTGATTTTTAGTTGAAATACAAGGGCCTACCACAAATCTACGACATCGCTGAAAGCTGTTGACAATATACATTTTCTTTCAAGAAATTATTTTTATTTTCATTTTTTATTAGTATTTCAACTTTTCACCTTTATTTGTAAGTTGGTCTTGACAGCCTAAATAAGAACAAGATATTGTGATCATAGAAGCAGCAATCTATTATGGACGGCGATTCCGTGAGGACATTGAATTAGCCTAGCTTGGAAAATCAGGGCATGAAAGATTAGGTTGTCAGGATAAACCTTGAACCGTTGTTGTTGCATTTTATGTAAAGGAATAGTCAACCTGTGCTAAAAGTAAAACAATGAACGAACCATTTCAACAATGTATAAGGGTAGGGTTATTTCTCGTTCATTTTACAGATTTTTATCTTCAATCGAGCAAAAGTTATTAAACTTTGGACGGTGGCTCGTGAGTGCCATTCCTACTTTTTTTTATTTTTTTTTATTTTTTTTTTATTTTTTTAGATATCTCAATGTTCTAATTTTTCTTCGGTCACATTTGCTGCTATGCGCACTATTATATGGACAAGAGTAGTATACAAAGCGTAAATTGAGGTCTATTGACCTCAGAAATTTGCATAATTGAGGAGGAAATGAGGAGGTGACAGCCAATGAGAAGCGAGTAAAATTTGACCTCAGAAATTTGCATATTGGGGACGGTCACGGGGTGGCTCTCGTCCAATCAGAAGCGAGTAAAATTTGACTGGATGTATTCCTCCACGGTGATGTGGTCCTGGGGGTGATGCGGTCTGCCTCCGCGGAGAAAAAGTAGTCCCTAGATGCGACAGCCAATCAGAAGCGAGTATTGTGTCACATGGGGTCATGTGTGGTGGTGGGTGGTGGGTTTAAGATGGCGGCTGGTGGTGGTGGGTGGTGGGTTTAAGATGGCGGCTGGTGGTGGTGGTGGGTGGTGGGTTTAAGATGGCGGCTGGTGGTGGTGGTGGGTGGTGGGTTTAAGATGGCGGCTGGTGGTGGTGGTGGGTGGTGGGTTTAAGATGGCGGCTGGTGGTGGTGGTGGGTGGTGGGTTTAAGATGGCGGCGAGGTGGTGGTGGTGGGTGGTGGGTTTAAGATGGCGGCTGGTGGTGGTGGTGGGTGGTGGGTTTAAGATGGCGGCTGATGGTGGTGGTGGGTGGTGGGTTTAAGATGGCGGCCTGTGGGAGCAAACGAGGCGGTGGGGAGGTCACGGTGAGAAAAAACCCTCACATTACCCTCAAAAAAACCTCTAAGCCATATAATAATAATAATAAACATAATCTATAGGTGTTGTACCATGTTAATAGGATCAGTCTAGCATCTGTACCACCCTAGGGTCGAGTGTTTATTGTCCCGTGTATCTCCGCAAGAAAACAACAAACAAAATGGCAGCTCCAGGATGGTGCGGGGACGCCCTTTCCCCATCACGGCGTCGACCGTAGCGCCATCTGCACACATTGACGCAAGGGAGACAACTCGTGTGGCCCAAGGATATGGAAATAGCCGTGTTGGAGCTAGGGGAGTTACTACTGGTCCAGTGGGGTCGAGTGATGTATCAATGTGAAGCCTATGTGAGGGGGCATCTGATGGGCTGGGTGGGGGGTTGAACTAGCGTCATTCTGCGCATGCGCGGTGGCCCAAGGGTATGGAAATAGCCGTGTTGGAGCTAGGGGAGTTACTACTGGTTCAGTGGGGTCGAGTGAGGTATCAAAGTGAAGCCTATGTGAGGGGGCACCTGACCGGACTAGTGGGTTTGAAATAGCGTCATTCTGCGCATGCGCGGTGGCCCAAGGGTATGAAAATAGCTGTGTTGGAGCTAGGGGAGTTACTACTGGTCCGATGGGGTCATATGAGGTATCAAAGTGAAGCCTATGTGAAGGGGCATCTCACTGGACTAGTGAGTTGACATAGCGTCATTCTGCGCATGCGCGGTGGCCCAAGGGTATGAAAATAGCCGTGTTGGGAGCTAGCGAAGCCAATAATGGTCCGATGGGGTCATATGAGGTATCAAAGTGAAGCATTCGTGAAGGGGCATCTCACTGGACTAGCGGCTTGGGCGTTGTCACCATTCTGCACATGCGCGGTGGCCCAAGGGTATGGAAATAGCCGTGTTGGCATGTAGGGGAGTTACTCATGGTCCAATGGGGTCGAGTGAGGTATCAAAGTGAAGCTTAGGTGAAGGGGCATCTGACTGGACTAGCGGATTGGGCGTTGTCACCATTCTGCGCATGCGCGGTGGCCCAAGGGTATGAACATAGACGTTTTGGGCTCGAGCGGGTTTTCTCATGGGCCGATGGGATCGAGTGAGGTATCCATGTGAAGCCTAGGTGGGGGGGTTACACTAGGGTGTCGTATCCATTCTGCTGCGCAGGTCACGTGGGGGTTGTGACGTCACTTCCGGTTTTCACTAAAACTACCTCCAAACCCAGAAGAGTTCCAACGTTCAACCCTCCGGGGTGTTTTCCTGCCCCCACCCCGGCGCCCCCCGCAGCGCGCGCGGGTTCTCCGGCCGCAGCGCGCGCGCGCGCGTCAATGTAGGGAGAGGTTAAATCGACAACATAGAACTTATAGTCATCAACTTCATCTATACGTGTTGGACGAGTCTTCACTCACCGTATACACGTACCTCAATGAAATACCCGCTCCAAACCTAGACCAAAAACACGTACTTGGTCTGTGGGCTGATTTCAGTGGCTCTCTATTTTTACTATAGTGCTCTTGCATTCTAACCTTGATGGGTTACATTTTGGCCCCATCCTACACCACTGATTTCAGTTTCACTGAATCTCCACACTGGGCATTGATGCATTATGAATAAAACACACAAGACAGGGGTTTTTTTGGTGAGATCTCATTTTGTTTTTTATTCAGTAACAACAACAACGTGAGAACAACCACGTGAAAACTCAAGCCCAGAACAAGGGGCTTGTAATTAACTGAAGCCCAGAACAGGGGGGCTTGTAAACTAAAGCCCAGAACAGGGGGCTTTTAAACTTAAGCCCAGAACAGCGGGCGTATGTACATTGAAAGAATTCAAGCCCAGAACGGGACTTGTACATTGAAATGATGGGCGGCCCAGTCATAGACGAGTACATCTCGGTCCTCGGCCTTGAGGTACTCGTCAAACATCTGTACAATGGTAGATAAGGGTCTTCCCCGGCATCGATGGTACAGGTAAAACAAGCAATATTGTCCGCACACGCTACTGGTCAGGCTTTGCAACGTTTGACTGTTCCAACACCACGTCTCTGTGCCTTGATCCATGAAGTTAAATCGGGATGGAGGGGTGGCAGGCCGTACGAGTCAAAGTATTCGCCCTGCTGTTCTGTCAAGTACACGGCCACCCAATGTTCACCGGGCCGATCCATCGGGTCCGTGTTGAGAACGTAAGCAGCAGGATACCTACGGTCTAATGGGAACACATCTCGGGCGAACACCCCTTGAAACATCATACGTGTCTCTGGGTCATTCTCCAGCACGGTGGTTATCTGGTCTGTATCCATGTTAGGTGGAGAAGTCACACAGCACGTTGCGCGCCTTGTCCACTTGAATGATGTTGTCAAACTCGGCGTAGCAGATCACATTGACGGTGCTCCGGAGGGCTCGTTGAAAGTGGATTTCCAACCGTAAATTGCCTTGCTTGGCCAGGGCCAGCTGATGGTCGTTCTCTAAGGTGGGGGTCAGATCGAAACAGAACAACGTGTATCCGTTCCCGTAGTCCGCCCGACTGATGAAATTCCCTTCGTCCTGGTTGATTTGACCGGTGGCTGTAAACAGGCTCTGATAGGCTCGAATGAAATTCGCGCGCCCAAAGTTCGGGGTTAAGGCCGTGGCTGGCACCTGTTGTCCATCCACATGCAGGGCCACAAAATTGATGCCGAAATGTTTAAAGTCAAACGGATTCTCTGGGTAGGCTCCACTGAAACTGGTATTTTCCACACAGGCCAGGATCAATCGCTTGGGTAGTTCCCCCAGGAACAGGTTTTCTTTGTTGGCGCTCATATTTCCAGCAGACACAGAGAACACTTTGGTTTGCACACGTCGGATAGGGTACTGGGCTGGTTTTGTTTCCAAGGCTTTCATGTGTCCCAATTGAACGGCTGGATTCGGTTTCGCTTTTCGGACATACAGGACTGCGTCTTCGATGACAATCTTATAGTCAGCTACATGCGCCTCTACGTTAGTGGCCATCAAGGCGAAGGTCGGAGGCGCCCGTATCAGTCGGATTTTGATGGGAACCTTGTTCAAGAGGTATCAGTCTTGCATGAACATGTCTGCGTGCAGTCGACCGATCATATCCACCGAGACGCCGTTCGCGGTCAAAGCCTTCCGTTGGCTATATCCCGTATTGTCGTTCTCTGCGCCCATGTGCTCGGCTTTGTCCTAGTAGAATAAAGCGGCTGTCAGTTGAGATTTTTTAGCCTCTCGCCCATGCGACAACAGCGTCTCGATGTAGGCTCGATAGGGGTACGTGTTGGTCGAGTCACTGATGAGTTTGTCGCTGAGAAATATATCCACCTGTTGAAACATCGAGTGCAGCCAGAGATTCGTCGGGCCCACCGTTGCTTGGTCGACGATTCTGGTGCCATCTCCACTGACGATCTTGGCTTTCACATACAAGTAGGTATGGGCTAAATCCACATAGGTCGTATCCGCATTACTGATGGTGAACTCGATGGGTCCTGTTGCGTTGATGCTGGACAGCGGGAGATGCTCCACCCATAATCCTTGTTCGGCACTGGTCTGTGTGGGCGGCACGGTCCACAAATCAAATTCACTGTTGGTGGAGGGGCAGGACTCGGCGTGGATCAAGGACATGTTTTAAGAAAAGATATCCCGGGTCTTCTTCGATGTGCGTCGTCGCTGGGTCGATCGTCGACTGGTGCGTCGTCTCGGTGGGGCAGCTCTTTTATTCCCTACGGTGCGTTGTGCTTTGGCCACCAAGACGCCTCCCGCTTCTTTGGCCCGCCGTTTCAAGGCTTCTTTGGGTGCTGTACCTCCCATCACATCACCGGCCACTTTCAGTCCACTGCGTACCGCTTGTTTGCCGATTGCTTTCACCCCACGCGTCACCAAGGGCAGGAACGTTTTGACGATGCTGCCGAGTATGTTCCCCAGTCCATGTCCACGTTGCATGCGTGCACCACTAAACACCGGAAAGCCACCCCGGCCTGTTGGGCATAATAGTCCATATAGCTGCGTGCATCGCACTCGTAAGGCACCTTCATTATACAAAGTGGGGAGCACGTGCTTGTCAAAAATGAAGTGTCACCACCACTTTCCCGCGTTCGAATGCCACCGATCGTCCCGTGTCATCTCTTATATCCACCGTGATCGTGTTGATGTGGGTTTGTCGTACAGGCAGGAAGAGCATGTGGGTGAAACTGTGGGTGACTTGATCTCCATACAACTTTTTACTGGGCACCACCCGTAACAGAGGTGTGTTGATATCACCCACGATGTGGTTGTCCACCACGTCCGAGTAGACGTAGAGTCCGTACATACCCGACTTCATATCCATCGGGATCTCGGCTTGGTGGGCGGTGGGACCAGCGAACGTCCGTAGATCGAAACCCAGCATTTGCTGTAGGATAGGACTCAGTACGACACTCGCGTTGGCGGGGACGATAAGCTCTGCCTTGTCGTTGTGTGCGTTGTAATCGAAGTTCACGTGATTCTTGAAGGGATAGGCTTTGATGGGCTTTGAAGTATTTGTGACCTTCCGTAGAGCCTTATAATGCAACAGTCTTGACAGCCCACCCATGAACTCCTTGGGAGTATCGTATTGGCCTTCGGGGAGAGTGAGTCGGGTGTCTTTTCCTTCGTAGGTCACCTCGTACCACACTTCATTGGCTCGCACGTTGTACCACGAGTAAGGGTACTGAATATCCACCAGTCCACATTCCCGCCGGCCAGGTAAATGCAACGGTTGTGGTAATTGAGTCACATACTTGGCCACGGTGTTGTCAGGAAACACATCCAGCGAACTGTTACTGGGTAGGGTGAGGTAAAACATGGCGACTGAGCTGTCCTGCTGCTGCACCGGGTTTTAATAGGTGTTCCAGACATTGGGTGGTTGTGTCCGGCGTTGTGTTCGTCGCGTTGACTTGCTACGTGTCACGGCTCTGGAGATGTGGGGTGTCCTGATCAAGGGTGGTTTTTTAAAGGTCTGAAAAGAAGGTGCCCGTTGTGGTGGTGGAGTTTTGGGGGGTGACTCCGGTTCCCAGTCGGATTCCGAAGGTTGTGGAATCTGTCGTGGTGCACGACTCGGCGATTGCTGGGTTTGCTGCATAAAGGCCCAGCGGTGGGGGTTCCCCACCAATTCCTGTGGTACATGCATGTCTTTCAAGCCTTGAGCGAAGACCTCCCATCCTCGAGGATCCGTGTGCGATCTGCGTTTACGCATCAGGTCATTCACCAAATCCGTCATGTGGGTGCCGGGGACCACCTGATTCTGTACCAGGAGTTCGCCTTTATCATTCCAAGTCATGTTAGGATTCTGTTTCATCCGTTGTAATACCAGGCCAGCTTGTTTCTTGAACGAGGCAGGTACACTCTTCAGCACTTCGTCTTCCACCCACTGTGGGGCTGTAGGGGGCTACCCCTGGTAATGGCGGCTGTTGGAGCGGTGCTGGGGTGGGCGGTGTGTCACGTGGTGGTGGTGGTGGTGGTGGGGTAGAGGGTTTTGTATTGGTCCATGAACGTCATGTACCGTTGAAGCGTCTAATTGTACCGTTGTACTTTCTCACTGTCGCTTAACCCCGGTCTCTGTAAGATCTGTTGCATCTCTCCATCGAGGGTGTTTATGATCTTCACCGTAGGTGGGACAGGGTACGGCGATTGGAGGTTTTAAAGGAATCGTGGTTCGACGAGGACCATTTTTTTCGTGTGGTTCGTTGTCGGCCGAAGAGTCCACCCAATACTGGACCCAACACGGAAGCGGCCAACGGTGCTAAGATGGCACCGAGAAAGCCGCCTTTCTGTAGCACCTTTTTCTTTTGTGTTTGAGAGACCCGCTTCTGGACTAGGGTTCGGAGACCTGTCTTATGCTTGGCCAACTTGGTCTTCTGAGCCGGAGCCAGTGGTACGTTGCCTTTTAACAGGTTGTACCCGATCTCGCACAGACAGCGTACAAGGTCAGGGTCGCACCGCTGCAATGGTTCGGCCCAGCACGGGTGGGGCCGTCTTCAATACACGGAGCGTGGGGGAGCGTGCTTCCGTACTCAGCACCCAGACATGATGTACAACTAATGCCAGAACCCACAACTCTACCCTTTTTATCCACCTCAGAGACAAAGTCAACCATGCTGTGGTATTCATTCTTTTTATTATCCCCATCATCAAACACACACACCCCAGCTGGGAGCGCCACTGTGGGTGTGTTTACATTATTTTTGCATGTACACGTGGTGGGTCTCTTCGGGAAAGATGCCGGTCCGTAGTCGAAGGTGGTCGTGGGTGGCTTGCTTGAGGTCGAAGAGCATATACCCGTGCTGAGGGGTTGTGGCATCTTTAAAGGCTTCCAACACAAACGGTGTGCGGCCGGGATACATCTGTCTCGCCAGGTGCAGCAGTTGAGTGGTATCTCTCGGGTTTTTGAAGACCACCAGGTAGTGGGCATTTGAGCTGATGTTCCGATGTTCTTTGTTTTTACTGAACAGATTCTGCACAATGTGGATGATGCTGAGCCGTCGATGGTGGCTGCCTTTGGTAAAGAGTTGGGTGACCCGCGCATCCGTCTCCGCCATGAGATCATCCAGAACCACCAAGGTGTCGGGTTCCAAATCGGCCAGGTTGGGTAGGCCTTCTACGAACGTGATGTGGGGCATTGCTGCATACGCTGCCTGCCATTCTCCGTAACACCACACGACTCGGGCAATGGGTGGGGTGATCATGCTGTCGGCGCGTTGAAGGAGCTTCCTGACGAAGTGCGTTTTGCCGGAGCCCGTCGGTCCTGCGATGACGCAAGTGAAGGGATGCTGCCAACGAGGGTCCATGGTTCGAGCTGTATGCGCTGTCGTGGTAACCCGCTCTTGTAAATTTGGTACGAATGAACTGGAGTGGTGG
>JAVTVY010037399.1:0-17087 GCA_036873755.1 Hanleya hanleyi
GGAACATCATGATGTCTTGCCGGCATCATTGAAAACCGTTGACCGCTTCTCTCTTGCAGGAAACAAGCCTATGTTTATGTATACTTTTGTCTTTTTGAATTTGGTGCTAATACTGTTATATGGAAATGGAATAGGTCTTTGGATTATGGACACGGATATTCTCTAATGGACGACGGCTGGATTATGAATGACGGACTAGACGCTTGTAATAGAAAGAGAAAGATAACTCTTAGCATGACAGGGAATCGGTGGTGGTGGTGTGTGAGTGTGTGTGTGGGGGGGTTAGTAGGGCTGTTGTTGTTGTGGTCCTAGTATGCTCACCGGTGCATCCTTTAAATAAATATGTCACTGTGCTATTCACAAGCTCAGTTATCAGTGGAAATTTGGATTTATTGCATATGCATGATCAGCTGTACTTGTTGCAGGCATGTTTTGGTTTGACAAGATATAGACAGAATTTTGCAATGATTTTCTCTTCATCTTCCTTTTTCCAGACAAGAACCGCTGTGTTTGGTAAGATCATAGCTGATGCACCGCTTCTAAATGCACTCGAATGTAGAATGGCAGAGGCTCGCTCCATATGTTGCTTTTGGAGGCATATGTGAATACTCTGTGGTGCAAACTCTCACACTGATTAGTGGTAAACAATCGCACCATTTCCTCCAAATTGCTTTTGGAGAAAGACTTCAACAGAACTGATTGCACTTTGTTGAAGTCGGCGTCCAATTGTTTTCAGTGCTGTAAGATTTCAGATGAGCTTTGCAAACTGTGGAAACCTTGCGACAATTGGTATGCCTGTTCCACAAACAAGGAACAATATTGCAGCTGTTGCTCTGTCTAAGAAGACAGAGTCTGACCTGCTCGATTTTCTTGCTCTTACTATTTCTGTACCCTCCGTTTAATGCAAGATGTCAACTGTTGCATATAAAGTTTTCGGTCATGGCCCGGTAGTGGACCATCTAATGTCAGATTTTTCATCTTTTTCTGCATTGTTCGCATTTTGTGAACAGAACAGGTATACTGTTTTATTCTTTTCTGATACAATAGAAATGTCCGTAAGTGTGTTCCCAATTTTGGGCACTCTGATCACATGTTACCGAGTCCACTGTCGGTTTACCCTCAGTATGCAAATCTTGTATTATTTTTCTGATTGCTTTGCATTCACTTGAAGCTATAGAATCTTTTGTTGCATACGTTTTGCTACATGTGCTATGGTCACATGCCTTCTTTTGGGGCATAGTTTATTTGATGTGTACATGCCTATGACCAGCCAGTGTTCCTTGCACTCATAGGATAGAATGACTGCCTGATTCATAACCTGTTTATAGCCGGTTATTGTAAGATGTATCGACTTCTACAGCCACGGTGGGTTTTTTTTTGCATGAGCTTTGTCCAGTTGTGTCACAGTTTCGCTCAGTTTGCCACATAAAAGTGACATTGCGGGAGGTTTAATGTTTAAGGATACAAAGGTGATAATCAGTCATGACTTCATAGTAGGGTCGGACTATGGCTTAATTGAGAAAATGAGAGTGGGGCTTAGTGCTCCTGCGATTGAAACTTGATGCCTAGGGTGGAGGATGGTTAAGTGTAGCCTGGTGTAAGCTCGAGCTCAGATTGTAGAAGTGTATCACGACTTAGTTTGGTAGATAGAGGGCGAGGCTTGGTGCCCTGGGGTTCAAATTGGACCAGCTCTAGTGGGTAGTGGATGAGTTGAATAAGTGTAGCATGATATACGCTCTTGAACTATATGAATGTTTGGGCGTTGGACAGGCCGTCGTTTAGGTGATACAGAGCAACGCCGGTGTCTAAAACTTCTACGCTTTAGTTTTCCTGGACAGCTAAGGGTCGGTGTCATTTATACTCCTATATCAAGATTTCGGCAGGTAAAGCTATAGGCTCTATGAAAAAATGTTTGCTTCATTAGTGAATAATTCAACCCTTATTTTTATTGTATGCAGGAAATGCTAATATAGGATTCAAAATTTGGATTACTGAATAAGACAGGGTCCGATAAGACCTTATTTTTTATCTTTATGTATGTACTTCTGTTTTTAACGGTGTTCCAGTACATTCGACACGATGCATGCTTGCTCTGGCATTAGTAAAAGTGTGGGGTTTCTGGACTTCTAGGAGCTTCTATCCAATAATGTAATCGAAGTGGGTTGTAGCTGTCGCCTCTGGTGCTCTGGTACCTCCCAACCTGAATACGTTTGTACGCAGAAAAATACTCTTTATTCTTCACTAGATTTTTTTTTGCAACAACGTGTAGTTAGTGTGCTCACTACTTACACTGAAGAACTTGTCATATTAGCAGTGTGCTGTTAAAGGAATGGGAGTAGAGAAATATGGGTGATGCATATTTCGAAAGGGTGTTTTTGGTTTTCCGATCACGGTGGCCTCGACTTTCCGATGAAAGCGCATGTGCCCACTTCTCATTACATCCACAGATGCTTCATCTTCAAAAGCACATCTTTAAATTGCTCTTTTGAGGCGATGTACATTAGGGCATACATCATGCGCTTGTCCTTGTTGGCTTGGCCGACAAGTTGGCAGTATCTGTAATTAGTCATTTACAACTATTGTATTGGGAAGAATTCTATTGCTGCAATGTCACAACCATGAGATATACCAAAAAAGACTACAATATAGTTGAGAAAAAACCCCCAAAAGTTGAGAAAAAGGGAGGTCTGTCTGATATTTTGCCCAATGAGATGCAAAAGTCGTCATATCTCTGGCTTTTTTGACAATACAACACAGTACAGAAATGCATCTTTGTAGCAAACAATACTTGGATATAAGGCATACCAGAACTGGAGATCCAGGACAAGATATTCATAATTAGTTCCTGGTTTGAAGCCTCCGGTGAGCATATAATATATGATTCGGACAACTGATCCGTCATATTCTCAGATGCACTGTCATGCCTTCTATCGATTGAAAGTGGAAATTCCACTCATCCCACCACCTCGAATATTCTACAGTTAAGACTAAATTTGATCAACAGATTGATATTGTGTTTTGTTGGGTACCTAATCACGTTGACATCAAAGGTAATAATGAGGCTGATAAAATGGCTAAGGCAGCCCTAGATGATGAGGATGCTCCTGTTAGAATCCCATAGGGTGATTTCAGACCATCTATCTGTGCTTATGTGAGGAACTTGTTTCAATCTTTGTGGGATGCTATGGAGAATAACAAACTTCACGAGTTAAAAAAAACTGTAGGCTATACTCATCTGAACAGCCAGAAACGTTTCGATCAAGCCATGATTAGACGATAAGAATCGGTCATACACGATTAACTCACAAACATTTACTAAACAAAGAACAAGTCCCGAGGTGTATTCCAGGTCACGAAGATCTCACAGTGAAACATATTCTTGCCACGAAGATCTCACAGTGAAACATATTCTTATTGACTGTATAGATCTTAAGATTGTAAGAGATTCTTTTTAACGAGAGACTACTTGGAAGATCTTCTTAGTCGGGCGAGGAAGGACTGTCTTCGGTTGGTCGTATAAGTTTTAATGTGTGTATGTTTTAATGTGTTACATTACTAAGGATTTTGATTGATCTTCGCTAAAAAGCTGAAATATTGCTGAACGCGGCGTTACCTTAATTCTCTCTTCCCCCCACTAATGAGGAGAGGTATTGTAGCGGATTTTAAGGGCTAAGACCCCCTATTGGTAAACTCGGTATAACCACTAATGTTCCTGTATGCTGCCACCACCTATTTTTCACATAAAACAGGAAAGTAACTGGATTTCTTGTATCCTAAATATTTCTTCTTCTCCGGAGACGCCGCTACCAACTGGATTCGGATTGTAACCTTTACCACTGCCTCATTCCCCTTGGTGCATCGCTCTCGCTGTATCTGGATCCTGTCTTTCAGCCTACTTCAACACAGATAGCAATGTCTTGCAACTGGTTAAATGGTACCGCTCTCAATGTAACCAACAAATTGAATGTTAGTATTGTACCACTTCAGGGTATCTCATTTTTACACTACTGATCCAACGGTAACAGTAACCAACTTCAGTCCAATTTCGCAGTTTAACAAATACATCAGTTTTATTTCTGGATCACTTGAATATATACAGTTAATTCAGTAATCAATTTGATTAGTCCTCATTGGTAATTTGAATGAATCAGGAAATTCTATGCTGTAATGCTTGATTGATATTCTTCTGGTGACACTTGGTAAGAACTGGTAATATGGCGAAAATTGTCAGAGAACCTTAAAACTCCTTAATTATGTCCGCTTGAAACAGGAAGTACCTTTGCTGTAATCCTCAGCAGTACCAAATGGTTCATGTAATTCTAGATGGTTCATGTAACCCTGATGGTTCATGTAACCCTGATGGTTCATGTAACCCTGATGGTTCATGTAACCTTAATGGTTCATGTAACCCACCCTGATGGTTCATGTAACCCTAATGGTTCATGTAACCCTGGATGGTTCATGTAACCTTGGATGGTTCATGTAACCCTGATGGTTCATGTAACCCTAATGGTTCATGTAACCCACCCTGATGGTTCATATAATTACTAACTTATTATTTCCTATCTTCTTTGCTTGCTTGCTTGTTTTCCAGCTTGCTTCCTAGCTCCTATTAGGTCCTTCCTTGTCCAGACTCCGAGACCGACTGACATTATAGGCAAAATCGCGGCCTTATATAGTACACGGTTGCTAGAGTGTAGCTAACCTATGACAAAAATAACATGGCCTAAATTTAAAGGATTAATCTGATTGGCTGACAAATACGTATGACCGAAAATCATGACGTCACTTACTACAGAGAGACACGATAGAAACAAACATGGCTGCCGACAACTGCGCAAAAACCAAGGAGAGTTTAGCACTTTTGAGCGGCCAAAATATGTCTCAATTTTGACGAATCATATACTATATTATATATAGTTTTGAAGCCCGTATCCTGAACTTGATTGTTATGACAATAACTTTGAATGGGAACGCTTGAAGACGGAGGATGGATTAACAATGTTCCACCGAAAAATGACACTTCAACAGAAATGTCCGAAGCGAGAAAAACCGAACGTTTTTCTGCGCTCTCAGGAACATTGACAAACATACCACGGGAAACCATACAATCACAGGCTATATAAAGCTCGACAAGGTAAGCCGAATATCCATAATTTAAAATGTTAAAATCTAGCAGTGCTAAAGATATTCCTAAAGATGACAAATTTAAAGTTACTCAAAACTTCACATCAGCGAACGCTGAGAGAAACAAGATGGCGAATGCTGCCGATCTCGCAATCTGCAAATATTTGAAAAATCTATACCTTGACAAATACTTTGTCTAAAATATTGACACGTCAAGACAAGCTCCTTACATATTACAAGTCTTAAGTCCTAAAAGGATATCGCGTGATACGAGGTACAAATATTAAAATTTTGCTTTCATTTATCACGAAAAAACGATGTTTTTGAGACATTCCTCCATATGTTAGTATATACGCAATATGCCAAAAAAAAAAAACCGTGTCGACTTCAAAAATCAACAAGTCCAAAAATACTAAACCTAGCGTATTGCTACTTCAAGACAATGTTCCTATGTATATGTACTTCCTATTTCCAGCGGGAATCTACGTAATAAAATTTATAAAATAGTTAAACTTACAATTCTAGCACGTAGGGGTCAAAACATTCCTTTGAGTTTTCTAGATAATTCTCCGTGTGCGCGTGCATAGTCAGCACCGAAGATACTAGAAAAAGATGAGGCTCTAGAGGAGGGAGATATGTTTAGAGTTCTTTTTAGCTAGAAGTTACATTTATCCGTGAAATTCTTAAAAATAATGATGTTTGACCATAAATCAAACATAACCCTATAGTTTATATTTATTACCCTCTGTAAAATATTTCCTATTTTCGCCACACTATCCATTAGTGGGAGTATAGTGGGAAGCAAACTACTAGGTCTGGTATGGTACTGATCTCTCAGAAAGTAGTATTTTACCACCACACAGACCCAGTGATCATTATTATTCTGATTATTATTCTTTTTTGTTATAATCATCTAAAAGGGGTTTACTGCGACTTGTGAAACTGTGTCTTAGGTTATTTGAGAGAAATCGGTTATTAACTTGAATACTTGGAATTTTGTTTGACCGTCGCGATATAGCTGAGATACTGCTGAACGCGCCATCAAACCTCAATTCTCTCCTCTCTCTGCCTCCCTCTCGCTTTGTGGACAATGGACCATGTTCATTTTCCATTGCAGTTATGCCTAGTGTCAGTTGATTTAGTTTTTTGGAATTGGAATGAAATAGATTTGCTGTTTGAATGAACCTACAGAATCTGTTGACATTTACTAACGTATCATCAATCAGCAACAAGGACAAAATAATGTCTGGCTCTAGAGGCTGGCTACGGACTCCAACGACTTTTGGTTCTGCTTCATCTTTTACCAGTGTATCCTGGGCATTTACCAATGCTTCGTACCTAGAAACTAATCTCTGGGATGCCTCACCATGATGAAACCATTCAACTTGTTTGTCCTTCATTAAAAACACTAGCCTTGACAGAAGACAGATAAAATGAGAGCGTCAACTGTGTGCAAGTCCCTGAACTTGGGCATTAAGTGGATAAATGAAAGTGCTAAGTTGCGGTTACGACAGCTGACATAATACTTGGCATGGGGGCAAACTGTCGTAGTCTTTGCTGGGGACGAGAAATCCGCTCGTTGTGTTTGTGCCATCCAAGCCATTGAAAGACTTTTGCGCAATGTCATTACCTTTGTTATTCATGACTACAGATTTTTTTCACACAAGAGATTGTGCTTCTTTTTTACCCTCTACCTGAACAAGTCGAAGATTTTTTTTCTTTTGTCGCCTAGTTGATTTACTAAGTTATTAACTTGAATACTTACAATTTTGTTGCTTAACGCGACGTTAAACCTTAATTCTCTCTCTCTTGAGAGAAATCGATTTGCTGCATAAGTTTTAATGTATGTGCATGTCTTTTGGTGTAATGTGTTGTTTACATTGTAAGTGAAAAGGGGGTTGTTCAGATGAGATATGTGAAGAAGTCTCAGATTGGGGCTTCTATCGGTGTAACCACTTGGACAGCCTGACCGGTTTCGGAACTATTGTTCCTTCATCAGGGGCAGTGATTGATCTTTGTGGAAAAAGTTCCCGCTGTTTATAGGTAGTGATCCGGGCCGATCCGGTTGGAGAAAAGAGACGCCATTTGATTGGATGGCTGGTGGACCTCGAGAAGCAAAAAGGTTTTTGCCGGATTGGGGTGCCGGATCGTAAATGTCGATCTGGTGGGTTGATCCGGGTGTATTTGGGGAAGCCTGTATGAGACGGATCGAAGTGCCAGATCGGGGGTCGATCCGGGTGAGGGGGATTGTGATGTGTTCTCCGTGACGGAACTTCAAAGCTTGAAGTCTGATCCGGGGCTTTGATCCGGTTGCGTGGCAGTGTGCCTGGGAGGACCGCAAAGAGGTATGGATCCTGGTGTGTGATCCGGGAAGGGCGTGATGAAGTTTCTAAGACAAAGAACAGGCAGCTTCTCAACTGTCTAATGACGATATAGGTGGGCGTGTTTGTCCCAATATGGTCAAGATGGTGTATATGTACATTGACATAGGGAGCGGGAATAGGTTGGTAGGTTATGTTCTGTTGGAACAAGGAGCGGGGTGTTTCTTTTTGTGAGGATACTGCAAGTTAGCAGTATCAGGAACGAGGAGGGTTGTTCGGGAGAGACCTGGCAAAGGCGAGATTGCGTAGGAGTGTTAGCGCGGCGGTAATGACAAGCAGAACATTGCTGCCGAGGTGACAGTGAGGGGAAGGCAATCAACGAGGTGAGAAAATGAACAAGACAAGACGAGTGTGTCGGTTGATATGGAAGATGTATTAACTTATAGAGTTAGTATAGGTCAATCAAAGTATTGTCGTCTGTTGGACGGACAGTAGTGAAGACATAACAAGTGTTTTTAAGAATTAAGAATGTGGCGTGTCAAGTTGCGTTTCACAGTAAAGGTTTGGTCGCACGACAAGGAGATGAACGGCATTTTGGAAAATATGCAGCCAGTGGATTGTGTAGTTGATTGTCCCGCCTCACATACAAACGACGTTGCTCGGGAGACAGGTTTTGTCCGCTGACGTCACGTCGCTGGTGCAGTGACTGGTATGCGGCGTGGTGACGTTACGTATTGTTGGTTCACTAGTTTGTGAGGTAGTTTAGTCTTACCGGAGTGGTATGTGTACTCGTATGAGTTACAAGCGTCTTGTCCGTCATTCATAATCCAGCCGTCGTCCATTAGAGAATATCTGCGTCCATAATCCAAAGACCTATTCCATATTCCATATAACAGTATTAGCACCAAATTCAAAAAGACAATCATTGTATACATAAACATAGGCTTGTTTCCTGCAAGAGAGAAGCGGTCAACAGTTTTCAATGATGCCGGCAAGGCATCATGATGTTCCAAAAATATCAAATCCGTATCGCTGTTCAGTATTCTTAATCCATAATATTCGTTGTAATGTCGTCGTCTAAAGAATGATGTATCTCAGTCACGTTTTGATTGTGACTGTTCATATGAGCACCATGAGGATCTTGAAGTACATGGGTTCATGTTAAGCGGAATTAGACAAGTTACGAAACGTAGTGCCATAGATCTTGCACGCCACGTTCGTATTTTGCTATCAGCATGCGATATGTATCGCCAAATTTGAGAAACTTTGAGTGGAGGCGCTTGGTGGAATAGCCCTGTTTTATAAGTTTCTGCAACAATCTTTTGTGACGTTGATTAAAATCATCACATTTAACACAGGATCTAGCAAATGCTAGATGGTATGGATGGATGGGGGAGAGGACTGAGTGCTTCTCGTCTGAGGTGAGACTATATTGTAAGTGAAAAGGGGTTTGTACGAGAAACACTTAGTCTCTCTCATTGATGCCAGTGGGTACATTAGTGTGGAGTTGGTTCATCCAGTAAACCTCTCTCTTATGTCGGAGGGTATCACTTAGAAGACAATTGTCGGGGTCAGAGCGGATAACTTCGATAATTTCGAAGCCGATGTCAGTGGCATAGTGTCCCGGAGTTGACCAGAAATGTCTTGGTGCTGGTTCATCTGGATTCAGATTTCGTGTGTTGCGAAGGTGTTCCATGATTCGTAGGTGGAATTCACGGCTAGCTTCTCCAACGTATTGTTTGGAGCACTTTTTGCATGTCAATAGGTAGATGACATTGCGGGTGCAGCAATTGGCAGGAAGCCGTTTCCGGTATTTGAGGTGCTCGTGAAGTGTCGACGATTATTGATGGAAGGGCAAATTTTGCAGTTCCGATATTCACAGTCATCAATCGGGTTGATGTGACATTTTGCAGTGATACCTGCATGTTGGGGCGGATATTGGAGATGCGCCCGAACTAGGCGATCCGAAAGGTTTGGATTGCGATGGAAAACGGGGGTGGTATGTAAATATCAAGGATATTCGATTGTGGACAGTGTTGAAGAAGATCTGTCCGAGGTTTGGACTCAGCTAAGTCACGTTTCAGCTTGATGATGTCGGCAGAGTAGCCTCTCCAAGTGTAGTATTGGCTGAGGTCGTCTGCATGTTTGCGGAAATCAGCCTCAGAGGAGCAAATTCTGCGGATGCGTAGAAATTGTCCACAGGCAGCTGCGTTTTTGCAGCTTTTACTGTGGCCGGAGGTATAAAACAAATAACTGTGTGTACCTGTGAGTTTGGTGAACAGATCAAATGAGGTATTGTTCTGCTGAAGGCGGACTCGTGTGTCTAAGTACGTGACTGAGTCTTTTGACCAGTCGGCAGTGAACTTGATCGATTGGTGTGCGTTGTTGCACTCATCGATGAAGGCGAGTAGAGCCGGTTCCCCATGAGTCCAGAGCATGAATATATCGTCGATAAAGCGAAGATAAAGGAGAGGTTGGAGTGGTGTGCTCGCTAAAAGTTTCTCTTCGTGGTATCCCATAAAGATATTGGCATAAGTGGGTGCCACTTTAGTGCCCATGGCTGTTCCTCCTACTTGGAGGAATTGATTCCCGTTAAACTCAAAATTATTACAGTGTAGTACAAGTTTGAGCATTGAGAGAAGATTCTGGTGGGATATGCGGTAAATGGCTTTATGTTTGGTTAGGCATCGAGCAACTGCGACTAAACCTTCGTGGTTCGGGATGTTGGTATAAAGGGAGGTGACATCCATAGTTACGAGTATTGTGTTACTCGGAATATTGTCAACAGCTTCAACTTTGTTGATGAAGTCTGTAGTATCTCTAACATAGGAGCGGATGAGTGGCACGAAAGGTTTTAAGTGTTCATCCACTAGACTACTGATGCGTTCGGTAGGGGACCCATTACCGCTAATAATTGGACGGCCGACAACTCTCCCTCGAGACGGGTTTTATGGATTTTGGGCAAGAGGTAGAAGCGTGCTGTACGAGGTGACGGGTTACAATTTCTCAGAAATTTCGCCTTTGTTGACTTGATCATTGTGTTCTGGTGTCCGGTCACGGGCGTATTCGAGGTAGTAGTAGTATTTGGCGTCAGCGAGTTGTCGCTGGGCCTCGGATATATAATCAGTGGTGTTCCAGACGACGACAGCTGAACCTTTTTTAATCTGCATCTCAGAGTTTTGAGATAAATTAGAGATTGCAGTTTCTTCTAAGTGAGTGAGATTGGTACGTGGTTTGCGTATATGTTTTATCTCGCTTAATTTGTGTGACACCAAGTTGATGAAGGCCACCAAGTGTGGGTCAAGGATATTTGGCGTCCAGTTCGAAGGTGATTTGTACTTTCTTGCTAATTGCTCGTCGGTGCGGGTGGTGTTTGTGTGGGGGTATCGGTAGGGGTGTTCTCAGGAAAGATATTCTTAATTTTGAGTCGGAAGAAAGCGAGGAGATCTACACGCATTTGGCCTAAATCAGGTTCGTGTGGGAGTGGACTGAACGTTAGGCAACATAGTCCTCTTTTTTTCACATAGATCAATCACTGCCTCTGATGAAGGAACAATAGTTCCGAAACCGGTCAGGCTGTCCAAGTGGTCTGGGACTTCACATATCTCATCTAATGTGTTGTTTACTTCTGGATTGCTGTGTTGTTGCCTTGCTCTTTTAGAGTGCTTGTATAATTTTGTTCGATCGTAGCTATATACCTGACATATTGCTGAACGTGACATTAAACCTTAATTCTCTCTCTGAAATATTGATGAACGCGACATTAAACCTTAATTCTCTCTCTCTCTCTACATGAAAGGCCAAACGAAAAAATCTCAATCGGACCGCTTGAAGTCTACAAGTAGTCAGAAGCAAAACAAAATTCAAAGCAGGATCTTGTTTGAAGCTTGACCTTTGTCAATTTATTTTGAGAAAATGTTTAGTAACATGTACCATTCAGGAAATGGGAAATGGGAAACATGGTACAGGAAGTGTTTGACGTACACATTCCTGTCACGAATCACAATATTGTGTCATTAATGGCTTTACTTAGATATTTTAGCCTGACCATGCTATAATAGCCTAATTGATATTGAGCTCAACCTGTACTAGTTTGTGTAGTAGAGTTATTGTACAGAAAATGCAGCTTTCTCATTGGGGGTTTGAGCTACGTAATAAGTTAATAGGTTGCACAGATTTATATAAATTATATCCGCGTTCTCATGATTTATATAATTATATATTTCCAACTCAACCATAACGTTGAACTATCTCGTGTACTTTCAAAATATTATTTTATTTTTATTTTCTAACATCTTACCTCTACTTGACCATGCCTACTGCTGTCAATATCAGGGGCCACATTCTCAAAAGAAAGGCTTTTCCTGGCGGAAGATCTAGATCTGGGCATGAACGATGGTTGTTTCTCTCCAGGCCCATATTGTTGTTGTCGTTGTGATTGTTGGTGTTGTGCGGATGAAGCCTGCATTGGAAATTCAGACTCTGGCAGACTGTTTATGACTTTTTTTCAACATGACCCGAAATGGACTTTTCAGTCGCACTCGGCTTCACTTTGCACAATACATCAGGAGGTGAACGCAATCTTTTCTCAATTTTCACCCGTCTCGGGCTTCTAAGACACAGAAGAAATGTGCAAACTCTTGCATAATTTTCATCGAGCCTTTGCTTTGTATCAATAAGATCCAGTCTTACTCTCTCACATTTATCAACAGCATCGCTGCACTGTCGACAAATACCAGCATGTGGAATTGGCGACACAAAATTTGACAGTACAGTCACGATTTTTGACAATTTATCTGTCCTCAACCGTAGTTTGTTCTTACTTCTCTTGAGCGTTACTCTCTCCCCAGTACTGGTTGTGTTGTGACAGTGAATGAATAGCCACACAACGTACAGACATCATCAAGACAGCAGGTTTTCTTCGGCGTGTCGATGTTTTGGGCGGCAGCCATATTGACAGGTCGCGTCCGTGAAAACTTCCGAATGTCACTTCAGTTCGGTTCGGACTGGATCGGCGGATTCTGATGGTTTACGCACTAGGCAGTAGAGCGGCTGTGATTGGTTGATGCCAGAGGTCGTCGGACATGACCTCTATTAAGAGAAACAAGATGGCGAATGCTGCCGATCTCGCAGTCTGCAAATATTTGAAAAATCTATACCTTGACAAATACTTTGTCTAAAATATTGACACGTCAAGACAAGCTCCTTACATATTACAAGTCTTAAGTCCTAAAAGGATATCGCGTGATACGAGGTACAAATATTAAAATTTTGCTTTCATTTATCACGAAAAAACGATGTTTTTGAGACATTCCTCCATATGTTAGTATATACGCAATATGCCAAAAAAAAAAAACCGTGTCGACTTCAAAAATCAACAAGTCCAAAAATACTAAACCTAGCGTATTGCTACTTCAAGACAATGTTCCTATGTATATGTACTTCCTATTTCCAGCGGGAATCTACGTAATAAAATTTATAAAATAGTTAAACTTACAATTCTAGCACGTAGGGGTCAAAACATTCCTTTGAGTTTTCTAGATAATTCTCCGTGTGCGCGTGCATAGTCAGCACCGAAGATACTAGAAAAAGATGAGGCTCTAGAGGAGGGAGATATGTTTAGAGTTCTTTTTAGCTAGAAGTTACATTTATCCGTGAAATTCTTAAAAATAATGATGTTTGACCATAAATCAAACATAACCCTATAGTTTATATTTATTACCCTCTGTAAAATATTTCCTATTTTCGCCACACTACCCCCTGCTAAAAATTTTTCGCCCTCGAACAAGAACTATCTTACCAAGTTGTCATCAGAAAATCACAGAGTTAGAATATGTATGACTTGGTCCTGCAATTATTCTGAATAGGCTTAAAGTTCATTGTTCTGTCCTTGAAGCTTCTACTGTCCTTGTGAGTTATTTATCTAATTTATATATTTGAATTCTGAACTTATTAGAATGTTTGTGTAATTTGAAATACTATATGGTTCATTTATTGCCCATGGTAAAGTTCTTGAGATAGTTCATAAGATAATTAAATCAGATACTCATATGTTCATTGGCAAAGATAGAGAGATAATTCATCACCGCGTTCATTCATATCTCCGTTAAGGAAGAGAGATAATATTTCAATGTCGCGTTCAATTATCAAAATGTTCATCTGGAATCATGGGAACTGTTTATAACTTGTAACTATTCGAACGTCAATATTCAACAGCCAATATGAAACTATTTTCTTCTGCAGGGAAAAGTACTTGAACTTTAACAAGAATAATAACATAAATTTGTCCCTTCGTTTCAGAAGTTCATGCTCGACGTTTGCTTGAATCCATATCGTCAACCTGGTCCCGCTTCCGTTTGCACAGTACACAGTCATCCCCACAGATGAAATTCTTGATTATCTCTTCTCGCTTCCGCCTGCCATCGGGGAAGTACGTTGTGGATATTGTATGCACATGAGCATAATCTTCTCGCGGTGTGACGAGGGTTGGAATGTTAAAACTTTCGTCAGAAGATGTCGACAACCGGTGGTCACCCCAGCTGTGACTGTAGTCGTGGGACATGCATATTCGAAGAAAGAGGTATTCATCCCGGATGTTGAGGGACCTTCCTCTGGTTTCGAAGGTTTGGCCGTCTGACCTGACACTGCGATCGTGCTTGTGATCAAGGGTTGGGACGTGAAGACTGTGATTGGGGTTGTCGACATATGAGCTTGTGATGTGGATGAAGCCGATGACACAGTGGAATCGAGGGTGCCAATGGGCAAAGATGTAGCAGTTGGTTGGAAAACTGAGGTTACCACCAGGTCCTCGTCGTCATCATCAGAGAATGATGGCAATGCATCCGGATCTACACTTAGGCTTGAAGCAGAACGTTGGATGATGGATGCCATTTTGGCGGCAGAGGCAGCAGCCCCCGGCCTCGCAATTCTGTGACCCAATGCCACAGTTCTTCGTGCTGCTGCCTGCTTGAAGAAAGGAATGGTGGCTGTATCTCTAGGTGTTGTCCTAGCTGACGATTCAAGAACTCCATTTGGTTCGTCCCGAACTGGTGTCCCCGGACTACCTGGTGCCTCCGGTCTTGAATTTACTTTCTTCCTTGGAATCTTGTTCATGGACTTCGTCCACGGAGCCCGCTCGCACTCAGCCAGATGCTTTACGTAGGAATCTTTGTCTTCCATTTCCAGTTCGCACCATGGACACATATGCATCGGATTATTCAGTCGCACTGGGCACTGAGTTCGATGACGATACAGGCCCTGTCGATGCTTGTAGTTCTTTCCACAACCTGAACACTTCAAATCAGACATCGTCACTGTAAATTACAGAGATAATTTTGATGAGTTTCTCCTTCCATTTTCTGTGTTAATATGTTACGTTCAGTTTACAATAAAGTTTTATTTGTTCATAATACTGTGTCACCATTTCTTGTATATGGTTCCCTAACCGTTTATTTTGGCTACTGTCCAAGGTTGGTAAGTGATACCCTGATATGGTTTCATGCGATCAAAATGCACTACTTTTGTCCGAGATTGCCGATTGAGCTGCACACGGTACACTGTATCATCAAGCTTGCTGATGACTTGGTACGGGCCTTTCCAGTTGCAAGACAGTTTTGCAGTAAGGTTCTTCTTTCTGGTGCTGTCATATAACCAAACCAAGTCTTCGACCTTATATGGACTTCCATGTTTCCGAAGATCATAATTTTTCTTCTGTCGAACAGTGTTTTTCTTTTGTATCTCCCTGGCTCTCTCATGTGCAACTTCTATTCGTTCTCGTAGCTGCTCAGCATACTCTGTATCTTCAGTAGTTACCATATCTGGACCTCTACCAGTTATCAGATCCAGTGGCAGTGGTGTTTCTCTTCCCATCATCATCATCATCGGAGTCTCTTGAGTGACATTGTGAATTGAAGATCTGTATGCCATGAGAGCAAAAGGTAACTGTTCAACCCAGTCCCTTTGATTTTGCTTCACCATCATTGCAAGACGATCCTCTAATGTACGGTTAAATCGCTCGACCATTCCATTTGACTGTGGATGGTAAGGGGTTGTACGGGTTTGATCTATATCCAGCAGTCGACAAACTTCCCGGAAGAGCTTAGATTGAAAATTCGACCCTTGATCCGAGTGTATTTGTTTAGGAACTCCAAATCTGCAGATAAACTCCTTGACTATCTTGTCGGCTACTGTTTCTGCTTCCTGGTTACGAATACCATAGGCTTCTGTCCATCGTGTGAAGTAATCGGTTGCCACGAGGATATACTTGTTTCCCTTGTTAGATTTTGGTAATGGTCCCATGATATCAACAGAGATCCTCTCCATCGGAGCTCCAACTTGGTACTGCTGTAAGGGTGCACGTTGCCGCCTAGGACATGACTTCCGAGATGCACATGTGTCACATTGCCTACACAACAGTTTGATATCCTGTCTCATTCCATACCAGTAATACCGATCTGAAATTCTAGTGTAAGTCTTCTGGAGTCCAAGATGTGCTGCGGTCTTTGCTGCATGAAGTTGATGGAAAACCTCTTTAAGCAGATTCCTGGGTAACACCAATAACCATCGATATCCGGATCCATCAGCTGATTCCCATTTAAGATGAAGAGCTCCGTCAATAAAACTCAGACGATTCCATTTTGCCCAATAAGCCTTGGTGACTTTATTCTGAGATGAGATCTTTTCCCAGGTTGGTTGTTCGACAGATTGGCGTTTAGCAGTAATTATCCCCTTCAAATCTGTATCACACTCTTGTGCCTCCTTTAAACGTTCATTTGACCAAAGATCATCATTTAAAGCTGCTTGAGGCTCGGTGACTAAGTTCTGCTTCTGTTGTCTTGTTATAACATTAACATGTCTTTGTGAACTATTGCTGTCAGCTAATTTAAAGTTCTTACGTTTCCTAAATCCTCTCTCCTTGTAACTCCAGCACTTTGGTACCCACTTGACCTTAGTTATTGTCGTTTCAATAGGCCCAGTGTGTTCTGTTTGGACTGTGACACTTCGTTGTCCCATTTCGGGCGCCAAGATAGGAAGAATAAGGTTACCATCAGGTTCTTTATAACCCAACTTTTCACACCATTTACATGGCCTTCTTGACAGAGCATCAGCATTGCCATGTTGCTTTCCGGGTCGGTGTATAATGTCAAAGTCGAAGGTGCTCAACAGGCCCAACCAACGTGCAATCTGTCCTTCGGGTTCTTTGAAATTCAGCAACCATCTAAGAGCGCTGTGGTCCGTCCTTATAGTGAAGTGTCGACCTATAAGATAATGCCTGAAGTGTTTGACAAAAGTTACTACCGCAAGAAGTTCCCTCCTGGTGACACAGTAGTTCCTTTCGGCTTTACTGAGGACCCTGCTTGCGTATGCGACAACCTTTTCTTGGCCACCTTGATTTTGGGACAAAACAGCTCCAATACCATATCCACTGGCGTCTGTATCAAGAATGAAATCCCCATGAGAACTAGGATAAGCTAATATAGGGCTGTTCATTAACAGATGCTGTAACTTTCGGAACGAAGTTTCGCATTCTTCAGTCCACAAGAACTCTCTGTTTACTTCTGTCAAGCGATGCAGGGGTCTTGCAATTTCTCCAAAATTCTTAACAAATCGTCGGTAGTAAGATGCTAAGCCAAGAAAACT